>JACEGR010005069.1:0-78230 GCA_014170235.1 Listronotus bonariensis | reverse complement strand
ATAGTAAACATCTAAAAGGTAATAATTCGATGTTCTATAATATCAGATTTATGATAGAAACGAAAAGTATAGGAAAATATATGTGATAACTAAAGTGGCACATCTATTAAAAAAGCTCCAGATTTAAATAGCTTTTTTAAAAATCAAAATTTGTAATGTATATAGTAAAAGAATTAATTGATAAATAGTTTTACATATACCTACAACAGTACAAAACATTTAGATGGACACGCTCAGTATGAAACACGTACCCAAGATTACGAAGAAATGCTTAATTAACAATCCACCTCAGCGTAATACCGTTTCTATATTACATTATGTAGTGCAATGCCAAACGATTATTAGCGGAACAAAGTATTTATTACACTGTTACAGAGTAAAAGCATAAATATATTTTTTTATGAAAAATCAATAAACTTTTCATTAATGAATTTAATTTGCTTTGCCGTACTTCGGAGTCTTCTTTAATTACAGTTTAATGTCCCCCTTTCATTTTACTCGCGGTAATTACTTATACTTTGCTTTGCTGCTTCTATTTCTTTACCAGAAAAACAATTTATTATTGTAGGTTACACTGAAGCCTTTCGTCTACATGTTTAGATCATGTTTTTAAAATGACGGTTTTTGTTAGTTTTGCGATTGCAATGCCAACTATTGCAAGAACTGTCGATATGTAAATAAAGTTTCTCTCGAAGTCGTTAATTTTATTTTTATTATGAATGGGACCAAAAGTAAAATCAACCTTACCTCTATAGCAGATATCATTACATACAGGTGTCCGACTATATTTTGACCCATTTTAACCACAAATAACTTTAGGACAAATCAAGTTATCAAGATTTGGTAATTTTCGCAGAAATCCTTAGCTTTAAAAATGTGACATCAGCCATTTTTATTTCAAATAATAATGGAATTATTAACAAAAGTTTTTCAAAAGTAATATAGCAATACTGCAACTATTTTTTTGTGAATAGCGTATATCTTGCTGCTGTGTTGTACTTTCTTTGTAATCTTTTATGTCGCAAATTTTTATTGGCAAATAATAAAAATACTCTTAAGCGTCTATAAATTACGTGAGGCGTTTTTTTCTATTTTAGAACCTTTCTTCCCCCTGGTAAGATTTCCTCCATCTCACGTGAGATTTATGAAAATGTAAAAGGGCACTATTTCTTAAATGAATGGAAATGAAATTGATTTTGTTGTCCAATGGCCCTTGACCCAAAAAGTGACACTACATCAGAGGATACATTTTTCCTGGGAGGACCTGTTCAGTTAACTTTTTCCTGTTTCTAGTTAAAGAAAAATTAACTGATATTTACACAGACCTCCCCTCTCCCCACTGTAAGAGTAGGTGATATTCTGTGGAAACTGTTTCATTAGGTACCGTCAAGAGAAAAGGTTGGTTTACAGAGGCTCGTAGAGCCGAGGTGAACCATTTCTCGAGACAGTAATGAAACGTTTTACCAAGGTTTGTACATTATTTTATTTACAACCTTTTTTTTCTCTTGTCGAACAATTACGCGACCAGACATTTATCGCGCGTAAAGGTGTAACAGATATGTCTAAACTATCAAAGAAAATGTCAAGTTAGCAAACTTTTGGATTTTTGCGACTGTTGCTGTGGGATAAAGAAAAGTCAGAAAAGTGTCACCTTCAAACTTTTGAAAAATAAGAAATGTCAATATTGCATATATGCTTGAGAATAGAAATAATATTTATAATCTTAATACCCATATCTATTTCGTCCTTAATGTTAAGTGGTGATTTTTTTTTACGGTAAGGCAATCCAAGTATTTTTACAAGATGTTTAACTTCTTCTAATAGTTTATTAATATTTTAAATTGTATCTGTCTCGTGGTCAAATGATCATGATCACTTGCAAGTGATGAACTACTAGAAGTAAACTAGATAATTTTTCAAAAGAATACCACTCTTATCGAACCCTTATTAAGACACAAAAAAGTGCATAATTTGGGCATATCATCCATCTTTAGGACACCAAACCTAACTGGAAATATAATAGCCTTAGGCTTTAAACAACTTTTCAATATGTTTTAGATCTGAAACAAGGTATTGGTCCTTGACCCGATGATGCCTCCTGGTTTACTGGTAAATTGTGTCTATTCTCTGAAGCCTCTTATTTTTTTACTCTTTAACCTATCACTTAAGAGTGGTGTTTTTCCTGAACGATGGAAACAGTTATATCACACCTATACATAAGAACGGAAGCTACTCTGATGCTTCAAATTATAGGACCAATTTCCAAACTAACTACAATCCCAAAGCTTTTCTTTTCGGAAAAATTGTTTGTGATGACATTAAACACCCAATTATGTCTATTATGATTCAGGAACAGCATGGCTTTTTCTGATGGCAGATCCACAACAACAAATATGTTGTTGTTTACACAGGCAGTGTTAGATGCCTTGGAGAGTGGGTGTCAAGTAGATGCTGTGTACACTGACTAGTGGGCATTTGATACTGTTGATCATATTTTAGGGAAAAAACTAGAAGCTCCTTTTTGGTTTCCATTTCGGTACAGTGATTAAATGGTTAAAATCTTACTTGAATAATAGAAACAATTTGTAAAAGTAAAAGGTTTTGTATCACAAGAGGTGCATGTTACATCGGGTGTCCCCAGGGTAGTCATTTGGGTCCTTATCTCTTTAATATTTTCATTAACGATTCAGAAAAGAAGTCCACCTTAACAACCCTACTTTTGCTGATGATTTGAAAATTATTTGTACCTGTAAAAATTGCCGGTGATGCTGCCGAACTTGCAGGATGACTTAACAGAGTGAATGTATGGTGTGATAGAAACAGGATGATTTAAATGTAAAAATAACAAAACAATGACCTTTCATCGGTCGTGCAGCATCCAATTTACCTCTATGTTTATGGTATAAATGGGGAGCCGTTAGAAAGGGTTAACACCATTTGTAATTTAGCTTACACTCCTAGATACTAATTTAGAATTCCATATCCACTACGAACATATTGTAAACAAATCTTTAAAGTTGCTGGGTTTTGTGTAGAAACACTAGGGATTTCCGTAACATCAATAGTTTGAACAATATTTATAAAACTCTTTGTCAGATCAAACTTAGAGAGTACCTTTCCTGAGGGTGGTCACAGTGTGTGGTGTGGTGATTAATGGAAACATTGATTACCAAAACCTTTAATAAAAATTTTTATAATTTTCTGGGTTCCGCCAAGGAACAAGTGAACAGTATCTTTTGCTGTAGATTATCATAGAACCAATTACGGCAGGTTTTCCTTATCATAAGAATGCTTAATAATGGAAATAGAGTAGACAAAGACTTTTTAGTTTCCTCCTTTAATGTATTAAAAATGTGATATGGTTCTGAAACTGTGATGCAATGTAGATAATATTAGATTATTATTTATTATTAGGTAATAACTTTATGTATATTTATTACTTTAATTATTGTGAATATTAAATTTCTTGCAAACATTGTAGAAATTTGTAAATGGGTTTTGCCTGTAACAAATGAATAAATAAATAAATAAACTTAAAATATTACGAAATTTTAACTTACCCCTTACAGTTGCACCAAATAAATTAGCCTGGAACTTACCTGAAACAAAAAATATATATTTTAAACAATGCCCGAATAAATAATATAAATTTTATATCATATTAAATCAGTATATCAGTAATGGAAATACCATTCTTATCAGCAGTTTAGTCTCTTATTCTTAATCTAAATTATATCATTATATTTTTCTGAATAATTATGATGCAAGTTATTGTCAAAATAATTATTAATCTTTACTTGCAATGTTTAAAAATTATGTCATGTAACATCAACCCATTTTTGGCTCTCACAATGATAGTGTTTTTAAGTCAAAGCTTATCAAAGTGACAATTTGTACAATGGCCACGTAATCTTTTGCGTATTACAAATTTTTTATTATAGATTTATTCAATGAAAAGCTAGTAGAACCTTCTGTGGAAGCCGATTCTAAAGCAATTGCTCGTCTTGCTGACTACAAAATTATAAGATACAATTTACAAAATTCCATACTGGGTAAGCACAGACTTAACCCAAAACCAAAGAATGTGGCAAGGGCCGACAAAACAAAAAAAGGTTAAAAATCTCTAGCCTATATAATAATTTAATTAAACAATATCGACTATATTAGACATTTAACTATTTGTTAAAGATTATTGTTAAAACAACTTATACTTATTTTATATTTAAAAAAACTGAATAAACTATTTTATGATTATAATCTATGCCAATATTAGTACATCAAATTATGTATGTTGGATTTCTAGAAAATAATGTATAAAAACAATTAAAATAATAATAGTTATTTATTAGATAAGTGAGTTATATTACATATAAGTCACGCAAAAAAGTTTAACTCTCGAGCCCGAAGGGCGAGAGAGGTAATTTTCTTAAGTGACTTATATGTAATAACTCACGTGTGTAATACAAAAATTTTATCCAACACTTTCGTATAAATCGTTTTTAATATCGAAAATAATTTGAAAACGTCATCCATTATTTGTTACTTGTCATTGTCAACACCAGCAACAAAATTTTGTATTGTCTATAATTCACTAGTGAGCTAAAGGGTACTTTAGCTCACTAGTGACTTATAGTACACTTTATATCCTCAAAATCTGATCAATTATGTAGATATTATATGTAAGTGTTGGATAAAAAATTTAAAACTTACAAAATGATTTTACATATCTGTTTAAAGTTGTTATTTTATTTTATTGGTTTCTTTATGTGTATTGTCCCGATGCAATTTTTGAGCCTTTTTTTATCTTTATGACATCTCACGAAGGTTTATGCCTGAATACCAGTGTACCGTGAGTACCGGGTTATTGGATGTTTAACCCATTTTTGAGTTCCGTCAACGTTATCCAAGCACTGAAACATGCAGTTGCATTTCACAGCACCTTTAAGACAACGCGGTAGTGCCACCACGGACGTGATTTTTAAATAACTACTACCTAGTAGCCTAAGAGTTTTATATATTTTTTGTTAAACTTCAGAGTTACAAATATTTTGCTTTTTCTGTCCATAAAGATTTTGCAATATTTCTGCCGTCCTAAGAAAAAACACCGCATCTACATTCTATATAATAACGAGTAAATTAATTTTAAAATTTCGGTAGCGTTAAAAAGCACGAAGCAAATAATAATAATTTTACTTTATGTAAAGTATTTTTAAAACAAACTACGTTTCTTTTCATTTAAAATGTTTTTTTTTCCGATATACTATGCAGTGGATACTGTATTTTTAAGGTTATTTGTTTTTTGGGATATTACGTTTAAACAAAATAATATGTGGCTTTTCTTTAAAATAAAAAGTTTATTAAACATTTTAAGGAAATTTAAACTTTTATATACTATAAAGAACTATTCTGTCCTTGCATAATATAATAAAAGTTAAGATTACTTTAAAAGAAATAAATTAATAAAAAATTGAATATAAAACTACTTACATTACAAGGAATGTTTCAAACTCTGTGTTTAAAGTTTAAAACCTCCTTAAAAACAATATGTTTTCAATTTCTATAAACAATTTATTAATTTATTCCAAAAAAAAAGTTGCAAAAAATGCTACAAAAATTCCTAAGGCTAAAATAAGGCCCAACCCAATTTACCTTAGTCCAAAAGTAAATGATTTCCGAGTTTCAGTTTTTATAACAAATTTTGTTAATAATAGGCATAGTGTACAAATATTCGGCAAGAGGAGGTTTTAGCATGTAAAAAATAAGAATCTGATCAATTTTATTGTTAACTCTAGAGGTCACCACCTGCGGTATTTTGCATATATTAAAAACGAAATATTTTTTTAAGCCACTGTATGCAACTTTTAAATAATTTTTTTATTCTTCCATACTTAACATAAAAAGTATGTTTAGCAAAAGTTGACATAAGCAGCCCCTTTAGAGATATCTGGATAAAAAAATAATTTCCTGTATGGCCAGGTCTAAGCAATACAGAGTGTTTCAGAATTAGATGCTAATCTCCTGCAATGTGAATCCTTAGGTGATTTTAGAAAAAAAACTTTAAATAAACATCTTCATCATGTCTTAACTTTTGAGATACAAAGTGGTAAAAAGGCTTAATTTATTAAAACTTTACCACCCTGTATCCTAGAAGTTAAGCCATGGATTTATATCCTCAACGATCAGCAACTTATTCTAAAACATCGCGTATAGCCTAGACCTGGCCATACAGAAAGTACGTTTTTAAATTCAGATACTTTAATTAATTTTTATGAGGCCTATCTTTTTTTGTAAAATATGACAAATAATAAGAATTTTTATCTAAAAATTACATACAGAGTAGCTCCAAAATGTTATTTTGTTTTAAACTTTTTAAAAATACCGCAGGTGGCGCCTTCTAGAGTTAACAATAAAATTGATTAGTAGATTCTTATTTTTACGTCCCAGAACTCCCTATAGACGAATATTGTGCCAATACACTTATCATTGACAAAGGTATTTATAAAAAACTAAAACCAAAATAAATGTTTGACACCCTGTATCTCCAAAACTATTCACGTTTGGACTAAGGTAAGTTGGGGTAAATCGTAATATTTTACCCTTAGGAATTTGTGGTAGCATTTTTACGCACCTTTTAAAAACACCCTGTATATTAGTTTATTTAAATTTTCCCAATGCTTTAAAAGAATAATTTTTTATAAGAATTACAAAATCGTTTATAATAAGGTAACTCGTTAACAAAAGTGTATCACGATCATGTTAGGCGTTACTTGCCACACATCGCAATTATATTGCTATCTACGGTAATTTTGTATTGCCATTTCTTCACTTACTGCAGGGACGCAACAAGCAGTTTCGTTGGGCCGAAAATACAATATAGTACCAATACCTTTCCAAAGTTTTGCTGTATGATTAGCAAATGGTGCGTGAGATATAAATATTTTTGCATGGGACTGAAAAAAACAATATACAAAACTGTAATGTCGGGATCTTCCTTGGGCGTTAATATCTAAACTTTTTGTTTAATCAGGGTAAAATATAGCCTATAACACTCCTGAATAGTGTAGCTTTCCCATCGTGAAAGAATTTTTATGATAAGTTCAGTACTTCCGAAGATTAGCGGCTACAAATAAAGAAACCCACACAAACAAAGTTACAAACGTTCCCTTTTTATATATTAGTAAAGATTTTAACTGCAATAAGTTTTTGATGAACACGGGGAAGAATTTCATAAAATAAAGTATAGTCTGTAAAAAGAAACGATATAGATTTGTTTATCTTTTAAACATTTATTAGAGGGATATAACTTGGGTTTTTACTATTCTTCTTGTGAATGATAACTAGACTTGTATTAAAGCTAGTTTATACAGACGCGAAAAGCGAATTGCGAAAGCGAATATTTGGCCAAAAAATCGCGTTTTTTTGTCATGTTCATACAGCTGCGAAATTCGCCGAAATTTTAGGCAACAACAAAGCCTACAAATTTCTATATTGTTTTCATTTCGGTGGTGACGCTACGCTTGGGTTCTTTTGAGATTTTCTTTGTTTTTCCTTATAATAATATAATATTTATCTGATGTGATGAATAAAGAATATAGCACATTTATTTGGCAACTAAGACGTAGAAACGCTGCAAATTTGTTATAAATGAAAAAGGCAAAAAAGTTAATATAAATTCAAATAAAAAAACACAAAATACCTAAAAAAATTAACACAAAAAAAGGCACAAACAGCTAATAGAATGACATAAAAACAGCAATAACAAAATTGTTTTTGAAATGACATATGACAAATAAGCTCTTGTTTCTACGTATGTGCGCACGTAAATATTCGCCAGAAATTAAAATGATCTTCCCGGCCACTAGATTTTAAATTTTGCGAATTCGCAACATCTTTAAACTATCTTTATTTTGAATTCCCCACCTTTAATTTTATGTGAAATTGACCAATGAGAATAAAATTCGCGTTTCGCAATTCGCTTTTCGCGTCTGTATGAACTAGCTTTTAAACTGAATTCAGAACATTACAGTAGACGGAAAAAATCAGGGTATCACATAAAATATCAAGATGTGGCTGACTAAACATGAAAATTAACAAATTCGGACCTGTTTTAATGCACTTAGACCACTTATACTGCATTACTAAATAATTTACTATTTGTTAATCTAATTTAAGATAATTATATTTAATCCGTCAGATTGGTTGAGTTTTAACTATAAACTGGCGATAATATCTCATCAACCCATGCCGGATTTTACAGTTTAAAGAAATTTTCTTAGTTCCACTTACTTGGACATGTAAAAATATTTGATTTATAGTGTTTTGTTTTGTGTTATATATGAAAGTTGTTTTATTTAAAAATGGACAATGGGGAATGTATAGTGATTATGGTGGCATAAAGCTCTTGCAAAACTTAAAAACAAAAATCTTGCAAAGTCGCCCAAATTATACTTATAAGAAAAAAACTTATATATTTTGTTTAAGTTAGTAATAATTTGTAATTTATACATGTACGCAACACAACATTTATTAAAAAAAAAAACAATTTAGCTTGTTATAAAGATTATAATCTTTCTCTTGAAAATGAATCAGACAACAGTCGTTTGATTTAAAGATGTAAACGTGTTTTGTTAGTAATGTAATGTTTAATGATGTTTTAAATGGAACAAGAATAGGGAAATTGGTTCCTGAATCTAAGTTTCTCAAGTTGGGTTCCTAATAAAGTCTCACTTATGGGTGGTTCCATTATGGCGGATGCGACATTTAGACGCATGAATAGCTTCATGTAATTAAGTAAAAAATATTTTTACTGAAATTAGCCTCTAAAACTCTACACTATTTTACAAGTTTATATTAGTTTCAGATTTATTTTAAAATATTTGGCAAGGCAGGAGCAAGGTTTAAATTGCTATCGCGGGTGCAGGAAATTTGACGCAACCTTTTCAGATTATAGACAAAAAATATATGCTTTTTATTAAGGCAAATACACTATAAATAATAAAATGCGTATAAAAATTACCGTGTAAAATTTTTGTTTTAAATTTTTATGAAAGTGTAGAACAGATAAATCAAAATTATAAAATAAATAAATAAAAACTTAAATAGGAGGCCATTATTTGGTATTTAGGCCTTCCTTTTAATTTTAAATAACATTTCTATTTAAAATTTCTTTGTAGTTTTAGAAATAAGGGTACTTTACTCCTAAACAGTTTTAAATCTTTTTGACCTACCCTGTATACCATAAAACTTTTAATAAAACTAACTACTGCTAATACAGTTTTAGACCATGTACCAACTTTTATGAAGAATAAAATTTTCTGATAAATTGCAAATAAAAAAGTTTTGCATTTGTTGCCTACTTAATGGACTACACTGTATATTATGATATATATCACGATATATATCGCAATATTTACGCCGAATAACTATCCTTTCTGATATATATGTAGAGGTGTCATTCCGGGAGTATATCCGTTGGTCATTTGTATTCCTTGCGGAATTTTGCAGACGTTTCGCCAGGATCGCACTTGGCATTTTCAATGCTATCTAACTGGTGTCAGATGATTGACTGTCAATCAATATCGGCAGAAATGGGTTCCTACTCACTTTTGGGCAAATCTGATCATTCACTCAATAATGATTTTTCCGCTTGCACCAAAGTAAAGCCTTAATTTTATGGTATTTTTTTGTTTAGAAACTATAATTAGGTTTGTTATTTTTAAAAGAAAATATGTTAGTTTGGTAATTGTCGCTTGAAAGTAGCGGCAACTCCGTTTTTGATAAAAATTGGTATATAGGGGAGCTGATCACGAATATGTAAGGTTTTTTTACATTTAATTCTCAAGGTGTCCATTATTAAAGTTAAAAATCAAACTTACCTTATTGTTAGTATATTTAGCCAGCTTTTGCGCAAAATTATTGATTTAAATGTAAATTTGGACGAAGTGTTTGATTTACACCATTTAAAACCAATTTTTTCATTTTTTAGCAATTTTTGCAATGCAATGGTTTACTTTCAACTATTTCAATCGCAGTAGATTTTGGCGGTTTTATGTGTATACATGGTTGCAGAAAAAAGGTTTAAAATAAATGAATACCAGTTTTTAAAGGGTGTAAATTAAGTATTGTGCGCCACGTTAGCTTCAAATGGTGTGCCAAAAGATAGGAAAACATAGTGAAAAAAGGTTAGTTTAATTTTTAATTTTAATAATGAATATTTCGACAACAAAACGTTACAGTCATCAGCGCCCCAGAAAATCCCGTATGCCAAATTTTGTCAAAATCGGAGTTGACTAATTTTTTTTTATGGTTTTTTAACTTATCATCAATAACTTATGTGTTTTAATTCGTTTTCTTACTAGTAAATGTTAACATTTAAGGATTTCAAGTTTTTATATTAATATAATCATATTATCGTATATCAAAATATCCGATATTTTGATGTTTCCCATAAATATCGTGATATTTACGACCCCTGGTAAGTAACAAAGTACATAAAATAAAACAAATATTATCAATAAATTATCCGGATATAATATCACAAAAAGAGAATTTTGCTGGCAAAGTATTTCGATTGTATGAAATATTTCATACGTTCGAAATAGATCATGACCGAAATTACCAAAAAGCAATAAACTTGCATAAACAAAAAGAAATATTTTGTCAATCAACAATATTTTTTCCTTTTTACTTTAACTTAACTAAATGAGGTGGTTTGAAATACGATCATGTTGGTTTTATCAAGTGCCAGTGTCAGTGTAAAACACTCTAGTAAAATAGTTATTTTTAAATTAATTGTGGTGCAACATCAAATTATCGCGGTGCAACCAGTCTAATTTAAGTAAACAGAAACATCAATTTAAAATATTACTTATATAGAAACAAAATGAAAGATCAAACCATTTTTTTACCATACTTAAATAAGGTAATATTTTCCGTAAATTAAAATGTTAGCAACAGCTGTTTTGCAACATTGTTGGTTAGGTATGATTTTACAGTTTGTACCAACTCTTCCGATGACAATATTTAAACGCAAAAAAGCATGGAGTAAAATTAGATAAAAATAAATTTTAATTATGTTTTTGCACTTATAATAAAAAAAGCACAACTAATAGCATAATTTAAAAATTTATGTTGGGAATCGTCTATAGCGTAATCGCCTTTATGATGATTTTGGATTGTTTAAAGAGAACCAAGATGCTCTAAATATCTTAACTTGCTTGGTAAAAACTTTAATGATTCTTTTAGGCAGATCAACCTTGTGTTATTTTAAATATATATTTACATAAATCGTATACCTCAGTATACGTTCTTTTCCTTTCTATCGATGTACGAAATGATCATTAAAATAAAGCAATTAATTTCACATCACAGTATACAGAAAACACGCATGATTAATAGAACACCATAGCTCGACCATTAACTTAATTTAAATTCTTTTTAAAAACTAAAGTAGTTTCATCCTCCGACCATAACGATCAATACAAATTAGATCAAAATTACCTATCTTTGAAAAAAAAGGAGATTCTCTCACCATAAAAAAGCGCATAAAATCGATCTAACGGTAATCCATCTCCTTCGTGAAGCAGGTGGGATTTCTACCTTTTCTACCTGCCTAAGGAGCTGATGGCTCATTGTTTGTCGGCCCTATTGTCATGCATGTTTGTATGTACATGCAGAAAATTGAGATTATCGGTTTTCGGGTGTAGGGTTATCGATTTTGCATCGGCGACATATGAAGGAATCTTTTAGTAAACTGTCTTTTTCTTATAACAAATCAGTGCGGTAGTAATTTAAAAATTACACAGAAACAGAATTTAAAAAAATAGGTTAAAGGTTAGGGATTTTATTGAACCGAAAGATAAAGTAAAATTATAATATTATAAAAATTTAAAAAAGGGTTAAACTTGTTATCGTCAGGGCAACATCCTAGTCAGTTAATCATAAAGATAACATAGTTCATTTTAGTACACTGCGAATATACCCTATACAGGTTGTTTCTTAAATGCTAATATTTAAATAGGTGATTCTTGGACTTACTTGAAGAAAAAAACTTCTTATGGACATATACTTCAAACATCTTAACTTTTGAGATACAGGGTCTAAAATTTCCCGCAATGCTTCCTTTGGGGTCAAAAAATATGCAATTAAGTGAGTTTTCCATAATTAATAGAAAAAGTCAAATATTTTGGCAAAATTTAAGATTTGTCAATAAAATTTGATTAAATTTACAAAAAAATACAAATAGAGGATTCGCTTTTGAAAGTTAGATTTTTATAGGAGAGGGGGCAACCAAAAAATCATTTTTCTTTCGCAAATTTCAAAATAAAAATTTTCTTTACCAAATTGTTTCTCTTAGCATCAATAGCATCTGGTATAAATATGGTATCGGTCCCATATCTCAGTTTTTAGACTAACTAAGTTTGAAAATCCTAGCGACGCTGAAGCCCATGCTAATATATCACTACATTTTCTTCTCTCCAATTTTTAAATAAAGCCATAGAAAATTGTTTCCGCCTCCTATTTAAACCTTAAACTATGATAAGTTAGGGCTAATTTAAAAGTTTTACCTTAACCTAATTAAATATGCATTAGAAATGCTGTCCCAAATTATAATGTAGTAGGTAACTAATAACACTAAAAAAAGGGTAAACTGGGTCATGTTAAATATAATATTTTCCCCGTTTCGCCACCCCTGTCCTTAATATACTCTTATACATTCTTGACAACGGTACTGAAGCTTTGCCTATTGTAATATTAATTCAGTGTAGCGACATAACACACGAGACATATCGAGGCTTTGGAATAAAAAGCTTTTGGATTCTTGAAGAAAAATACCCACGGAGGTGTGTCAGCAACGTATTGAAATGTCACTGGCACACATTGCAATTTTTCAATTGTGGAATTTGTATTTTATTCAAAGCGACAAAACTGGGTAACAATGAAATATAGGAAGTTTCCACAAAAATAAGAAATATGCATTAAATTGCCAAATATACAAAAGAAATAATTCATAAAAAAGTGCTACGACTATACTTTGGTCACTATAAATTGATAATGAATACCTAGTAAGGGGCGTCCATAAATTACGTGAGGTGTTTTTCCATATTTTGGACCCCCTCCCCTTGGTGAGATTAGGTGAGATTTTCTTTAACCCCCCTATCTCATCTCACGTGAGATTTATAATGGGAATACAAAACTCTCAATTTCTTGAACCAGAAATTGATTTTGTTTTTCAAAAAATATAGAAAAGCAAAAAAGAGGTCCTCCATCCAAAAAGCAAAAAGCAACAATACATACATCACATTTTCCTGGGGGAGGCCTGTCCCAAAATTTATTTTTCTTTTCTTTTCTACCTACACAAAAATTACGTGAGATTTTCACAGACCCCCCTTCCCCCCTCGTGAGATTTGGTAAGATTTTGCTCGACCCCCTCCCCCTAAAATGTCTCACGTAATTTATGGACGCCCCCTAACTAACTCCGGTTACTGTTTTAAATCAATAAAATACATTTTTATTGTGGTAACTAGGGTTACTGACTTTTTAAACCAATAAAATTTGTAATAATTGTTCAGGTGTTTTTCCCAATTTATAGGGAACAGAGTATAATACAGTTAACAAAAACATAATAACAGTTTAAAAAACTGTTTTATATACAAGGTGCTTTCTAATTGCAGTAAAAAAGCATATTTCCAGGCTACTTTTATAATGAAAAGTTTACATAACATAGGTTCAGAAATTTTCAAGATACGGAGTGTTTCAAGCAGCACCTAAATGGATATTTCTGTCAAAAGAATTTAGATCAATGCGTTTAGTGCATTTTTATAGATTTTATTTAAATTAAGCAAATAAAACTGAAGCCTTTTTTCGTATATTTTTTAAGTATTTTGCTTAGTATTTACCGGCGTAACTACGGGGAGGCCTGGGGGCCAGCCCTCTCCCCCAGGAAAATGTGCCTATATGGTATATGTGTACATATAACGTATTAACAGCGTTTGGGCCCTTCCCAGGGTGTTGCCAGGCCCCTCCTAGGCCCCCTTCAGGTTCAATGGCTAGTTACGCCTATGTTAGTATTTAAGAAAAAAATCATATACTTGAACCACTTAGAAACCATATAAAAAAATTTAAATACACGTAATTTATTACATTTATTAGTTTAATGTTATTGCTATTACATAATTAAAAATAAATAGCGAAAAAATAATCTCCAGACAAATTTTTTCTTGTTTTTTTGTATTTTAGGAATAGAAAATCTTTTTCTGCGCCGCCCCCTAAAAACCTTCATTTTTTGAAAAAACACTTGATTTTTCTTTTAATTTAAAACAACACGTGCTTCTAGATCTAGGTGTAATCATTGATTATATTCAAAAATTAACTTTGATCGCCTGGGCACGTGTTGTTTTGAATTTAAAAAAGTCCAGTGTTTTTTTATCAAACGAAAGCTTTCTAGGGGCGTCGCAAAAAATAATTTTTAACGACCACCCTTAAAATTATACCCCAAAATTAACTTATATTATCTAGAAGCACGTGTTATTTTAAATTAAAAAATAATCCAGTGTTTTTCATCAAAAGGAAGCTTTTAAGGGGCGTCACAAAAAATAATTTTTAACGACCATCCTTATAATTATACCCCAAAATTAACTTATATTATCTAGAAGCACGTGTTATTTTGAATTAAAAAATAATCCAGTGATTTTTATCAAAAGGAAGCTTTTAAGGGGCATCGCAAAAAAAAATTTAACGACCACCCTATTACTGATGTTTTATAATTTCTCAATTTAGACGAAACCACATAGATATTTTATCAATTTCATTTTTGTACTTTTGGATCAAATATTTATTGTGTAATATTTCCATGAGTCCTCTCAGTAAGTACATTTGTAATATTTTTTTAAATAGTTAATATTACTTTTTTACTGTTTGTGGCTTGGAAATTTTTCTTCGCTGTTCCGTGCAAATGTTTTCTGCTTCTTTTCTTTTTATTTGTAATTATATTTTACCTTCAACGACAACATACATACGATGTGAAAATGCTTATACGCGTTACCAGTGTAAAAGGTATTATCTACTAATAGTTTTAATTTATAAATATTTATAAGCAAGGCTGTAATAATAGTGATTTTTTAGGTTAAATTTAATCATGTAAATTAGCGACATTACTAGTTATCTTTCCTTGAACTATATTTTTATTAAACGTTCTATAAAGAAGTTTTTACCAGCGGAAATGTGCAAAAAATATGTCTTAATTAAATCCGGTATGTCCAACTTTAGGTGCTGCTGGACAAATTAATCGATAGACCATGCTGCGCCAGGAAGAAGCCGAGGGTAACTACGAGCCAAGTAGCTATGTATGCTTGAAGGTTTTACAATCAAAATAGCACATCAGTAAGTTAGAATGTATGTACAGGGTGATTATTCTTAAGTCGGCACTATTGCAACTTCCTTATTATTGGAGATACAAATTCGGTTAAATTAGTAAAGTTGTAGTACTTTTTCCGCTGATTAACGTGCTGCCAACCGAAAGATATACATTGGGTGTTCGATTTATTACAACAATTATACTTTTTTAAAATGAAACATCCTGTATACTATATCACTATTTGAAAAATCTATTAAAGAGCTTTACAAAAGTACACATGTAATATACACTATTTTTAATAGTTTCGGAAATATGGCTATCCTCTGGATTTCATTAGTAAAATGTTTTTTTTAAATAAAACACTCTGTATATTGCTTCCCCATTACATAGATATTTTAAAGAGCTTTAAGAAAATACCACCTTTGATATGTCTATCTATTATGGTTTTGGAAATAGGACCATCCAAATCTAAAATATATATAGATAGTGTCTATTTTATTTTCGACACTAAACTTAGTTCTTACAGCTTAAAGCTGTAGATTTAAAAAAAATTAACATAATTTTAGATTTCGATTGCCATTTTTTTAAAATATAAGAGATAGACATATCAAATATGGTATTTTCTAGAAGCTCTTTAAAATATCTATTTAATGGTAATGCAATGTACAGGGTGTTTTAATTTAAAAAATGCCAGTTTACTATAAAATTGCTGAGGATGACCATATTTCTGAAACTATTCCAAATTGGATATATCACATGTAGACTTTTTAAAGATCTTTTATAGATCTTTCGAATGGTGATACAATAGGCAAAGCATGCCATTTTTAAAAAGTACTATTTTTGCAATAAATCAAAAACATGATGTTTACTTGTTTTTGTTGGCAGCACGTTAATCAGCAGAAAAAATACAACTTCACTAATTTAAAAGCCTACGTATCTCCATTAATAAAGAAGTTGACAAGTTAGGTTGGATAACCCTGTAGATTCATTTATGACTCTAGAATCTTTGACACAACAGAAATATTCCCGACATTCTGAAACACGCCCATAGAAGAAATTGTCGATGATAATGAAATATACAATTGGATATATCACATGTGGACTTTTTTAAAACTCTTTGATAGATCTTATGGGTGGTATTATAATATACATGGAGCTCCATTAAAAAAGTACATTTTTGCAATAAGTCAAAAATCCGATGTTTCATTGTTTTTCTGTTGGCAGCACGTTAATTGGCGAAAAAATACTACAACTTTATTAATTAACCAACTTCGTAGCTCCAATAATAAAGAAGTTAGCAATAGTGCCGTCTTAATTTTGATCACCCTGTAGATGATGAACTGTCACATCTCATTCGCAGTAGCTATAAAGAAGCGACTCTGAGTATTGCATAAATATTTTAGTCTTGCTCTATTTTCTGCCCGCAATTGGTAACAGTTTTGGTTAGTTACTTAAACTAATGTTTAAAGTTTTATTTAATCCTCTTATGATAAGCAATTAAACCATTGTTAGTGCCAATATATTAAGAAGTAAAAATAATTGACAGGTTAAAGTAATTTTATAAATTGCAATATTCATCAATTTAAAAAATTGAAATCCTATATTTAACAATGGTGCGGGTTGACCCAGAAAAGGCGGTCACCAGCCGCTGCTAATGTTAAATTTTGGAGCCGTCGGTGTTTCGTTGGTTAGTATTACACTGCCGTTTATATTTTTTATTTTTGCTTTTTTTTTGATAGTAGATGTAAAGATTCTAAAATTTTATGGCATAAATAGTGAAAGGTTCAGTAACGCTTATAATATGATTGTTTGATAATTATCTGTTTTGTATGACAATGTTTACTTTAGGGCAGGGTTTTCCAAATTGTGCACCGCGATGGCTTAGGGCGTCGTTTCGGTGGGGTCGTGTGTCACAAAGTGTGAAAACAGATTTTTTTATCATAAATCGAACACTTTGAAAAGTATTTTCCAGATAATCTGAATCAATATGGCTGGGTTAGAAATCATTTCCAGTCGACTACATCATCGACGATTTCAACAAAGGAACAAGAACAGCTAATAGAAGTATCCTGTGAATTCAGGTTAAATCTTAAAGCTGAATTTATAGATTGACGTTTCCGTCACCGATCACCATTTGACGTTTCGGTTTCTGATATGGTATATGGAAACGGTAAACAGAAAATATAAATTGACAAATGGAAAGTTGTTGTTTCATCTTCTAACTGAAAACGTCAAACGGTAAACGGAAACAGACACGTCAATCTATAAATCCAGCTTTAATACGACAAAGCAAGTCTGTTTAAATTTTGAAGCTCAGTTTTTAGGAATATCGTGTATCAACAATGCAGAATTGTTCTATTACTATTTGCGATTCCGTACTTGTGCCAAACAAGCTTTTTGCAGTTGCTGTAATAAAGAACATGTACAGTTTCAAATAGAGGTAGAGAAAGAAATAATAGTAATAGTTTTTAAACTTGAGCAGTTCCTATTTTCTAATATTAATTACAAATGTACAAATACATGTATTTTTAGCCATCAATTAAATTACACCCTGTATTTTCTTAATCGAAGATGAACAAGTTCTAGTAAGTAACTTATAGCACATCTAAAAGAAACCCACGATAAATTATTGCACTATTTTTATTAAATGGTTTGACAACATTCTTTGAAGTGATGCCGGACGCCTTTAAGAAATATTTTAAATAATAAACAATATTGTACTTAATGTATATTAAAAAAAAAAACATTTTACAATGAATTACTAGCGCATAGCCGGAAAATTATAATATGCATAACGTATTACATTACAACTTGTTTATATAGCTATTTGATGCGCATATATTTTTTAACTATTTTAACAAAGCAACTGCGTCAGCATAGTAGTATCCTAGGGTTATTTATTTCATGTATGTACATGAATAAAATACCAAATTTATTTTTAATTGTTTCAACCTTATTATTGTAAATCGTTCTTTTTACCAATAAGTTATAAATAACGTCGCTTTTTAGAACATATAAAAAGATAAATTTTATTTAAAAACAACCTTTAAATAAAATAATATTTAAAAAGAAGCCAACTTATATACTTTGTGGTCAAAGTTTAAAACAAAAAAGGTTTTTAAAATCTTTTTTGTTTTATTTCATGTATGTACATGAATAAAATACCAAATTTATTTTTAATTGTTTCAACCTTATTATTGTAAATCGTTCTTTTTACCAATAAGTTATAAATAACGTCGCTTTTTAGAACATATAAAAGATAAATTTTATTTAAAAACAACCTTTAAATAAAATAATATTTAAAAGAAGCCAACTTATATACTTTGTGGTCAAAGTTTAAAACAAAAAAGGTTTTTAAAATCTCAAAGATCCTATTTAAAGTAAATTAGACACAAATCTTGGTTGGGTACATGTTTTGATCATTAAAATTTTAATTACCAGAATTAGTAGCCAACAAGTCAAACACTAAAATGAGAGCTTAATGAGTTGAACTTATGGGTCGTCTCCTCACTTCTTATTTTCTTTATTGTAGTTTACCTGCGGCTTTTCTACTAGATCCAAACATAATATTACGTTCAATACATGCGATTTTATAGAACTATAATAATTAAAGCTAAAAATAAATTTATAAAAAACGTAGTAATCTAATTAGACTTTTTAAATAGACTTAAATTGTTATAGAGGTTGGTTGGTTTAAGGTCAGGTGTTATGTAGTTTTTAGCGGTTTCAAAAAAATGCAGATACTTAAATCACGAAAACGTTAAAAACAACCGTTTTATGTTTCACAGGCTTTAGCTTTAAGCTTGTTACAGAAATTCGTAGATTTAAGGTCTTTATTTCATCAGTTTGCAGTCATGGGCACGCGTTATGTAGCTTTTAAAAAGGGCTTTAAAAAATGCAGATACTTAAATTTCGAAAACGTCATAAACTATCGTTTTATGTTTCTTAGGTGACGTTAAAAGATGTTATTATTAAAATGTTTTAAATCAGTACTTCCACCACAAATAAAAAACACTTAACAGACATGCACATCATCCACGTTTCAGAAAAACATGTTTACCGATTTTCATTTGATTTCCCGAATCTCATCTAAATTTACGGATTTTTATCAAAATAAAGGTTGCTAAACTCGGATTCTTTGTACTCTAAATATTTATTTTGTTCTCGGTCTTGATACCAAAAAATAAGGCAAGGTCGCGATTTTATCTCCTGCTAACTTCGGATTTCTGTTTGAATGCGTTTTATATTAAATACCGACAAAAAGATATAAAATGCATCCGGTATAAAGGCATATTACAAGTGCAACTATTTATTAAATACAGAATTTATTTTCCAATATACGCAATTATGAATTTGTTAATGGAAAATATTTGCAAGAAGCTTAGTATGTGTCACGATGTTTTTAATTTAGAGCTTTGGTGTATTGCTAACTTTTAAAAACTATGCATGTTTTCTACGTTCTTCAAGAAACCGACAAATGCAAATTCTAATGAAATACCTACTTGCAACCAACATCATTTTACGTATGCAAGAGGATTTTTAAAAATTAATTTAATTTAGAGGTAGAGAGACTTTAGTGTAATTTGTATAAATCCACAAACAATTTTACTGAAAATGCGATACATTTATTACTACTTGTGTGTCAAAAATTTAAAGAAAAAAAAATTTAAATACGTTTTTAGTTAGAGATGGGGAGGTGATTGAGGTATTATCCGTAAAAACGTTTTTGTGTAATTGAAATGACTATAATGGGGGCAATGTGTGCCGATTACAAAACATTGTATGGGCTTTAGATTTGCGAAATAAATGTTAAGGATGAGTCTGGTTTGTTTGTTCTGAAGTTTTGGGTTTGTACGAATAAAAGATAGTTGACGTTCTGCTAAACCTGTGTGTCGGTTGAATCATACCTATATATATATATATATATATATATATATATATATATATATATATATATATATATATATATATATATATATATATATATATATATATATATATATATATATATATATATATATATGTATATAAATGAAATTGCGAAGTTTGACTGTTTTGATAAAATTTTACAAGTCCATAAACATTATTTTTTACAAGGCATATATTTTATTATCAATACATAATTGCTTTAAATCTTTATAAATGTGAACAACAAAAACAAGAAATTTTTTAGAAAAAAATCCAAGTCATGGCGACATTTAGATATAACCGAGGATTTCGGATATAACTTATGATTTTAAATAACTCAACTTATTCATCAAGCCAGTTCAAAATTATAAAGACAATTATTTGCCAGTGTGTGAAAAGACGGAGGGAGACGGACGCGTCTAAGTACCAGGAATGGTTTCGATGCAGCCATTTTCCATCTAATGTCCTAGAGAAGCTTGTTACTCTGGAACGGTTAAGTCAACTTCTTTTTCAAAACATAGCAATGTTGAACAGAAAAAGATCCTAGAAACGAAGTGCCACGTGATTCCCCTTTCCAATCGAAAAAAAAGTTGATAGTGCCTCCTTGGCACTAGAACACGTGCCCACATAAGTTTTTATGCCAAAAAGAAGTTTTGGTGACATCCTTATACCCAATCTCGATATCTTGCCCCATTTGATAGATGGAAGGGGAAGAGGAAGAACTTTTAAAAACCTCACTGTCTAATTTGGGATTAGGCCTAACCAGAACTGTATTGTTGTGTTTTGAAACACAATTTTCTAATAAATTACAAAAAAATAGTTTTCTATTTGTTGCACACTCCCAATGATTACTACAGTATTTTTACTATGTGTGAAGTTAATATTAAAAAAAATGCTAATATATGGACTGTTACAGCCCTAAATTTCCAATTTTTTATAGTTTATTTGTGTCTGGGAGTTCAAATTTAAATAAAATAAAATTTGGATTTTCCTTATTTAAATGATTTCAAATATAGTAAAACAACTACTATGAGTTACATGATTTAGTATGGTTAAAATAAATATTTTAAAAATTTAGTAGTTTTTTAAATATTAGTAGTCCGAAGATACTTTTCTCCTCCATTGAAATATTTGTACATTGTTTCATATTGTTCATTATAAGTTCAAAATCCAAATTTACATTTTATTGTATTTCTGATTTAGTATTTGGCAAACAAAGACACGGCTATAAATCCAGCCTGTGTGGCAAATGTAACATTTATAAAGTAACAAAAACATGTGTTGCGCCCATTTTAGCATCGGATAACTACACACGAGGTCAATGGTCGTACCGTCGACCATGCGTACAATTCTAAATAATACAACTACAATTACTATAATTATCCTGCTAACTTACTGTAATTGAATCATTCGGAAGCTGAGGTGTCTTTATAAAGCGCATCAGCGTTTTTATGCGCCACTGACGACTAATTTGGTTTTACAAGATACAATGAAGCTTGTGTGACCTAAATTTCGTGACAAAAGTATAGATCAATGCAGCGGGCCCCTACAAAGCGTTTGTGACGTAAAATGAATAAAAAATAGTGAAACAATGCAGTCATTTTTAGAGTATATACAGTGTGTCGCAGGATAGGTGTTACAAGAGGACAAATGAACCAAAAATTCTTAAATTTTACTTCAATTGGTATTATACAAGGCGAGTTACAACTAAAAATATGAAAATGCTTAAGAGCTAACTATTTTTAGTTTTAAAAATAGAACAAAATCGTACAAGTAAATGTTATAGAATAGTTCAAGCAGTTAAATGGAACACCCTGTATATTTTATCACCATTAGAAAGTTCTTTCAAAATCCTTAAAAACAGTCCGTATGTAATATATCCAATTTTTCATAGTTTCGGAAATATGGCCATCCTCAGGAGTTTAATAGTAAACTGGATTTTTATATAAAACACGCTGTATATGGTATCATTACAAAAGATATTTTAAAGAGCTTTAAGAAAATACCACATTTGATGTACCTATCTTTTTAAGTTTTGGAAATATAGCCATTTAAATCTAAAAGATAGTAGATATTTTCCCCGTTTTATTTCTGACACTAAAACTTATTGCTTATAGCTTAAAGCTGTGATATAACGGAAATTTAACGTAACTCTAAGAGATAGACAGATCAAATGTGGTATTTTCTTAAAGCTCTTTTAAATATCTATTTATTGGTAATGTAATATACAGGGTGTTTTATTTAAAAAATGCCAGTGTACTATAAAATTTCTGAGGATGGCTATATTTCCAAAACCATGAAAAATTGGATATATCACATGTGGACTTTTTTCAAGGATTTTAAAAATCTTTTAATGGTGATAAAATATACAGGGTGTTCTATTTAAAAAAGGGTATTTGGCTGTATAACTCAAAAACCCGATTGTCAATTGTTTTTTCTAATCTTTAGTCTTAAGGAGACTACTAAATGCTACTAGTTTGCTAATTTAAACTATTTCGTATTTTAAATAATAACAGAATTACCAATAACGGACACTTAATTTGGATGACCCTGTATAGTAAAAAATTGACAAAAATATTTTTTTGTTTAATTTTTAATTTCAAAGTTGGGCCTCAAATTTAATTCTTTGCGACATTTACTTATACAATTTTACCCTATTCCTATAAATAAAGGTACTTTATTCTTGGGCATTTTTCATATTTTTATTTATAACTAGCCCTGTGTATTACTAATCAGAGTAAAATTTTGTATTTATCAGTTTTGGACCATGCGACCAGTTTTCCCAAAAGGCTGTTTAAAAATTCCAAAATTTTCGGTCCATTTGTTCACCTATTCTGTGACACACTGTAGATTTACAGGGAGTTTACAGAGGAACTGGTTAAATTCAACAACTTAATATAACGTTGTCGTAACATTTATAATTTTTTAATTAATATTTAAATTGTCTGTCCTACCTTTTTAAACACGTGTTGCAAACTCGCTAAACAAAACTCACCTGAAAAGAAAAAAAACATACTGTAATATAATATAAAATTTTGTTGGGTTGACAATAAATTATAAAAAAGTATAATATTATGCAAAAAAGTAAAACTTTTTGGAAAAGACAGCAAAACTCGATAAACTAATAAATTTTCGATCATATTCATTGGTGACCTATAGATAATAATTATCATTAAAATTAATTAACTTGCAAACTTCAGAAGTCCTAAAACCTGCTTTAAAAACATTTTTATTCTTGTATTTTATTTTAATAATTAAAATAATATTATATGGGACCTAAAACAAACCAATCTTACAAGAGATAATTATTGTAGAAGTATATCTATTTATAAAATAGCCTTTAAAAGTTATTTTATGTTATACTAGTTAATAACAAAGAAAAATGTAAAAGAATTAATGAATGACTAATATTAATATCTAACCAGTCATTTAAATTAGTAATTTATGTAACAAGTGCATATTCTGATACTTTTTTTTACGAATGCTGTAATCTCATAAGTAAAAATGAGTTTTTTAAGAGACCAGTGATTGCATATTCTCTTTAAAATTATGTACTTACGTATTTAAAATTTTAAATTGTGTCTAATTACTTATTGTAGAAATATTACCCAAATACAAATTTGATTACTCTTTTTTAACAGCACATCATACAGAGAGATTAAAAATTGTCAATTTTGTTAACAGTAAATAACAACGGTTACGCCAAAGTTATAGCTCCACCATTCCTTAACATTTTTTTAATTGCCTTAATAACTTAATTATTAAAAGAGTTAGGGCCATTTTGCCATTTAAATTAAAGCATTCTTGTATTGAAACTTATGGAAAAAATTGAGCTGGTGCGTTAATTTCTTGGAGGCGTGTAGGATAAATTTGTTATATTAATTTCCAAGTCACCCGAAATAAATATTATTATAAAATTTTGATAATTTCTATCAAATTTATTCGTAAACGGTCAAATTTTAAATTAGGTAAAACTAAAAGAAGTAATGGCGGACTTTATAATAACTAGATCTTTTAATTTTGTTGATGCCTCCTTTAGTGTTAGGCCAGCCGTGCACTAGCAACTTTTTACGGCAACTGAAAAATTGCGATAATAAAAAGTATTTGTTTTTACGTGATAACGCGCATTAGCAACTTTTTAATTACGGCAACCAACAAATTACATCTTGATCTATTTTGAAGAAGATTTAAACCCAATATCCAACGCTAGTCGTTACTCCCAAAAGAGAAATATGAAAAGCTCTGCTGCTCGCGTCTGCGGTTAGCTGCCTGCCATGGTCCTCGAAATCATACTTTTAGTTAAGCCGCCCGCAAATTGAGCCGCGTTAACGCGTGTTAAGCGAGAAACTCCCACAAAAATCAATGCTTTTTCGAGTAGTCGCGTCGCTACTCAATTTGCGCTGTATAATTTAATTTCTTTACATTCATTTTTACATTCCAATTAATGTAAATTCTAGTAGGCACTGAAAACAAACACTAACTCAAAGAGTAAAAAAGCGTCGACTGCTAAAAAAGTTAAGTTTTTAACATCTTATGTGTTGTACCTAGGGATGTCAACGATATATCGATTATTTTCAAATATTGACATATCGGAAATCCAATATCTATAATCTTCAACGATATTTAACTTCTTGATATATTGATATTAAACATTTTCGATATTTGTGGTAAATCAGACGAAATTAAAAAGCAATTTTTTACCTAAATTTTTAAAATCGTCAAAAATGTTGTTCAGTAAAATAAAAATAATAAAATATCATGGTAATTTTTACTAATATGCCGTATTTATTTACCCACTACCTGTTAAGGAAAAAAGTTTTTTTATGTTTATAGTTTCAATATTTTCTAATATATCTAGTTTTTCGCCACTGTTTGTTCTACATGTAATATTTTGGGGTGATTGATTTCTGGAAGTTTGTGTTCGGTTTCCAGAAAATGGTTCTGCGTGAGAGCTGATCGTTGCTTTCCCCTAACCTATAACATGGAGGTTATGTTCCTTTCAAACCTAGTTCAGAAGATTTCTTCCCGTTTGTCAATGTAACAGCTATTACCACTCTTCCACAAGTGGCTTATAAACTCCTGATTTTTTTAAATTTATTTTTTGTTTATCTTTCACATTAAATATCATGTTTGATAATCGATTTGATGGTTTATGTGCTTTATTTTCTCGGTTTTAGTTTACGAACAGAGATTGTTCAGAAATTTTTGTGATATTGGCCAAAATAAGTTAGGGTTTTAAATGGTTGGTTTTCGTTTTTCAGGTATTTTGGGTAAATTTAGTTGAGGGTGAGTTGTTTACATTTCTTACAGTAATTATAGAGTTTTATTAAGGGTGGAGGATAACCATTGTTTTGAGCGATGTTTTTATGAGTGTTTAATTCTTTTCTAAATTTTCTTTGGAAAGTGGAATGGAAAATGCGCGATGTATCATTGATCTGTATGCTGACATTTTGTGGGTAATTGGATGTAAAGAATCATTAGGTATTGTAATATCAGTAAAAGTTGGTTTTCTATAGATATCAAAATTTATGGTTCCGTAGTTAGTTTTTGTTATTTTAAGATCTAAAAGTTAATGGAGTTTTGTTGTTCTATTTCCAAAGTAAATTTAATCTTAGGGTGTATAGAGTTAATATAATTAAGAATATTTTTTAGCTCTATCTCATTTCCTGAAAAGCCGACAAGTATGTCATCCACATATCGGTACCAAAATATAACATTATCTGAATGTTTGGAGTTTATAAATGATTCTTCTAGTTTTGACATAAATATCTCCGCCATTAAAGGGCTTAAGGGGAACCCATAGCTAGTCCGTCTGTTTGTTTATAAAAGTTTCCATTATATGTAAAATAATTTTTGTCCATACATAATTTTAAAAGTTTTAAAATGTCCTCTTTAAGAGATGGGTTCATGTTTTTATTGTTTAGTTTTTCTGTTATAATTTCGATACAATCGTCTTTTGGTATATTTGAGAACATGTTAGTAACATTTGGTATGTTACTAACATGATGGAAGGACAAAGGGACGAGGAAACTAAGATATGTTAGAAAATATTGAAAGAAATCTATAAACATAAAAAGCAGAGATGTACGTCTGCTTTCTTTACCTAGAAATCTACCCTGTAAAACTTTTATAAAATATAGCAATAAAATCTTTAAAATTTCTACAGCAACTGTACCATATTGATTTTAAAACCTTTGCAAAAAATATGTTTTTTATTAGGTATTACTGTTCAGAGGAGACAGCAACATAATTTTTTAGTTTGTCAGTACGTTTGAAAATGTAGTTGTACTCACGAAACAGCTGTGCGGCTAAATTTCAATTAAAGTGACTATGAACAAAGTATATATTTTGTTTATTTTATTAATTTAAAATGTACGGTCACAAAGTAACGGACGTATAAAAAATTATGTAATATTGGATAAATATCGATATATTACTATTCGATATATCGAATTATCGATATTAGCCAAAACGATATTTATCAATATCGATATATCGATTTTTTTTATTTGACATCTCTAGTTGTACTAAAATAGAGTACCTACTGTATCTTTATGATGATAAAAAACCGCATTTTTAACGATCGTAAAAAAACATATTTTGTAAGTATCGCCTGCAGGGTTATTATTTAAAGTCTTTAATTTTTCCGATATTTAGACATGTGCTTGTTACAGCTTAAAAAAGTAGGGGAAGTATTTTTAGAAATACCAACAAGTTTATTTATTGTATATATTTATAGATATAACTTGCCCTGTATATTGCCGATTGTAGTAAAAAAAAAAATTCTTAGTTTTTGATAGTCCAACAGTTTTCCCTAAAATTCAAAAATGTTTGGTTAATTTGTCCTCTTGTAACACCTATCCTGGGACACACTGCATTTAATAGACATTATATTTGCAGGACCGTTTTTAAAAGCTATAAAAAATAAATTGTAATATGCTTTTACTAAATTTATTAAGCAAATGCTAAAACAGAACCGATTAAAAAATCTAACTAAATGTTAATTTTGGATATAATATTGTAAATTCACCTACCAAGTAGCAATTATTGTATTTATTACAAAATAATGAGCCTTAACAATCTGGGCATCGTTTTTATTATACATCCAATAAACTTTTAAATTACAAGCATGTGTAAGTTTTTATTTATTTCGGTTACCTTATTAAATGATGTCATCGCAAGGTTTACCATGCACTTTACAATTACTGTTTTCCATAATTTATTGCCAACATACCTTAGTAATTTTATTTAAAAAACGTATATTGTTTTTTTTTAATTATTTGAACTATGTCATGTCCATCTATATTTACAAAATATTTCAATGATATCATCTCGGGAATAATTGGTATTGTAGATTAAATATACAGTGTGGACGTACATAGTCCCCCTCCTGCTAACTTTTGTATCCTAATTTTTTCTTTATAAAATTTGGGATGACAGGTATGACTAATGAAGGTGTATAAACTACTTTTTGGCGTAAAATTGATAGTTGCAACAATCAAGATGGCGGATGGGCGCCATCTTAGAAAAAAAAATAAATGAACCATTAAAAAGAACTTTGAACGAGCTTTAGGAAAATACAACATTAGGTACATCCAACTTTATTAGTTTTGGAAATATACCCATCCAAATCAGGTATTTAAAGCAGCAAAGAGTTGTAATGGTATACAAAACTCTAAGTTACCAATAGAGCTGCTTATTAGGTAATGAATACATTTAATTATGTCTATTAAAAAACTCTTTGTCTTTAAAAAGAAACTAAAAGCTAGAAAACCACGTGAAAACAAATGCACAAAGCGGTCACCTTCGGTCGAAATTAACGTAGCTACTTTTACCATCATTTTATTTTTATTCGCTCCATAATACATAATAAACATTTTGTTTGACCTAATTTTTTAATTTGCATGATTTTTAACAATAAAATGTTATGAAAAGGCCATTTCCTTTAAATTGATGTAACAAAACTCTCAGTTACAAATAGAGCTGTTAGTTTATGCTGCCATTAATAAGACGAAACATGATCATAAAGACTGATTATTTTCGTCAACTATTGACTTAAGGTCTTAGTAATACTTTAACAAAGACAAAATTCTATTGTAAATTTAAAAGAGTTTTAAAGAACAGTATGTGCAATCGGCATCTCGGAAATATAAGAGATACAAAGTCGGTTAAATGAAAACAAAGTTTTCATATTTTCAAAAATGATTTATTTTATTTTTTGGTCTTATTTATAATCGGATTTTAAAATAAATTGTCCTAATATTCCTATATCAAAATTTAAAAGCTTATTTTATTTTAAATGCAATAATGTATCACACATTAAGGTTTAACCCATACGGACCTGAATTTTTATAAATTTGATAAAAATAATAGGCTTTACATGTTAAATACATAAAATACTTCAAAAACCAATCCATAGCTTAACAATGACCCCTAGCATAGTTAACTTGCATTTTTAAATACGGTCCTGATATTTCAATATCAAAATTCAAAATCCGACTTTATTTCCAATTTAACGATCTAGCGTACGATTATTGTTTATCCGTAATACAGACCTAGATTTCTCAGGATTTGGTAATAATGGTAAGCTCTATATTTTAAATAAATACATTGGTTTAATAAAAAATACATAACTTAACAAAGCACAAATAATAAATACGGAATGACTTGTAATACAAGTTTTCTGGAAAATTGTTATAGTATCAGTATATCATGTATTTATTTATTATTTGTGTATCGTTAGATTATGCGTATTTTATTTAACTAATGTAATATTATGAAATTTAGAATTCAATATTTTTACCAAATCCTGATACAGGTCTGTTTTACGGTTTAGTCATAATGTGCGATACTAAAGGCGAATTTTTTATTGTCAACGGTTCAAAAGACGTTTTAAAGCGTATTTAAAAATGACGTCGTTAAAAATGTAGTAAAAAAACCGATGTTTTTAAACCTATGTATCAGCTGATAATTTTTAACCTCACTTTTCCTGTTGCTTGACCCAGCTCGCGAGTTACTTCATTTTTTAGTTATTTAATTATTTTTCCTTTCTTCATTTATTTTATGAATAATCTTTTTTCCTATTTGTAACATCCACAACTACAACAGCCGCCAGATTACTTAATATCTGTCTCTTTTAGGGGATCTCACTTCTTTGCAGCGTTCTCCGACCTGTTTTCAAAAACGGTTGAACACGCGACGTTGATAACGTCATCATTTACCGAAAAAATGTAATGATTTTAAACCGTTGACAACCGTTGACAATAAAAATTCGGCTTAAATCTGGTTTTAAATTTTAATACTGAAATATCAGGACCGTATTAAAAAAATTGTATCGCGTTAGGGGTCATAGTTAAGCTATGTGTTGTTTTTAAAGTTATTTATATAATAAATGAAAAGCTTATTCTTTATATCAAATTTTTACCGTCCATATTTTTAGTGGAAGAAGTGTCAATGCAAATAACAATTTATCAGTTTTTTTTTCGAATATATCCGGAAAAACTCCTTATTTTAAAACTTTGTAGACAGCATACTGTTAGGCAGAATAAAACCTTAATTTTGTTTTTATATCTTATAAAGGGTTATCAATTTTTCATCTAAATAACGATACATTTCTAAAAGTACTTAGTGCGTGCTTTTTTTTAATAAGGGGATTATTTTGTTTTATACCTATACCAAATAAATCATTAGTAGAGTGTCTACCTATGGTAAAGTATATATATTATTAAAGTTGACTTTAATACATGCATTAAAATCGCAGATGCAGAAAAAATCCATCCATATAAAATGAGATGCACGGTTAATATTGAACCAATATCCTGTGTCCGCTGCCGGGCGTATCTTAAAATAAGTAGTGGCCTTTCTATAAATAAATTTAGAAATTATTATAATTAAAGACCCACGTCTTGCAAGCGCCGCTGAATAAATCAAAAACCCTTTAATTTTCTGTTTCCTCTGTTGTTTTTATTACCTTACTACACGCATAATATTAAGAAAAGGTACCAAAACTAAGATGCATATCAGTAGTACAGGGGGCCCAAATAAAAGGAATTTTAAATAGGTAGGTACTAGCAACAAACTAAAGAACATTAAAAAATGTGTGAAATGCTAGGCATTTTTTATGTTATGCAATAAGCATTTATAATACATACCAAATATATTTTGACCCATTTTGATGACGAATAACTTTAGAACAAATAATGTTATTAAGATGCGGTTTTTGCAAAGAGTAATACATTTTTTAAAAGTTTTTTTATTATACATATCTTTGCCATTTGGCTGTGGCATTCCGTTAAAATAAAAACAAAATGGCTGAATTTTTCGATATAGGGCGACTTTAAATGGGATGTATTTGTATGTATGTATGTTTGTTGCATGTATTTTTATATCTTAAAATTCATTCTTTCCCTTTAAAAAAATGTAAAATAAGCTATGGTAATTTTTAAGAATAATGGAATTATTGATCTCTAAAAAATTGACTGCATGGCATGTAAGAGTATTATTTGACATTTTGACAATAAAAATTTGCTACATACATGATTACGGAAAAAAAACGACATTAAAGCTATACCTTATTCACAAAATAATAGTTGCAGTAACGCTATGTTACTTTTACAACACTTTTGTAAATATTCTAAATATCCTAGAGCTTCGTTAAAGGGAAAAACTTGTTTTTAAGAATATTAAAAATATACATGGTGTTCCATTTAAAATAACAAAGTTGACCTATATCAAAAAAATCAACCATTTTGTTTTTTTGTTATCTAAATTTCACAACGAAATGACAAGGATAAGATGAAAAAACTTAAAAAAAAACTGAGGCTTTTTGCGAAAATCGCATCTTGATGACTCTATTTGTTATTAAGTTATTCGCGGTCAAAATGAGTCAAATATAGTCGAACACCTTATATTAAAAAAAAAAACATTTTTTTCTGTAAAAAGTGCTTAACTTTTTCAAACTTCTACATGATAGATTTTTATTTCACAATTATCAAATCTCGTGTTGTTCAAGCCACCCTGTTCATATACAATTTTGATTAGATCTCTAGAACTGGTAAAATACTGTCTTTTATTTTATATACGTATGTGACTGAGAACATTAAACATTTATAACGAGCTTTTTTATTTTTCCCATAAATTAATATTTGGACAAAGTGACGAAGGCACACATAAAATAAATCGACATCAATAACTATAAACTTCAAAATTAATTTACAACCACTTAGAATATCGTATAATCGAACCAACAAACCAAAAGAAAATTTATGTCGTTGGACGAATACATTCTCACCTGGAATAAAGTGGAATTCAACTGAGAAGAAGCTAGAGGCGTCATAGAAATAAAGACGGCAATCAACAATTTCTTTCTAATCGCGTCGTTTAAATAGTGTTCGAGCAACAAAAAGGGAAATAATTTGAAAGACAGAACTGCTTACCGCGAGGCTTCTTCTCTGCTGAATCGCAGTCTACCGTTTTTAATGGATGTATGGCTATATTGTACCAAGTGTCAAGTTTTAAGATTTAACCCATTATAACTTTTTTATTATATATCGTGCAAATAAATAAAAACATGCATATCAATAATCAGATTTTTAATATCACTTAGGATATACAGAGTACGATAAAAATTAAGTTTTTTTGATGGGACACCCTGTATATTGAACCACCATTAAAAATATTTTTTTAAATGGTTTACATAAATAGGAATTTAATGTGTCTAACTTCAATAGTTTTGAAAATATGGCCATACAAACAAATCAATACAGGGTGTCCCACCGGAAACGAATGCGATCGATTTCTCGAAGAGTAGGCTTTGGAATTTTAAAAATTTGGTAACATTTTAAAGTCAGTGGGGGACATACAACTTAAATATTTTGACAACTCTACCACTTTTGGTGATACCGGAAGTTAATGTCAACTTCCTTATTTTAAATGGAATTATTTATTTTTAGGTTCTAGTGTTTTATACCAGTCCAACCGTTTTTGACTTATTTTAAATTTTATGTCAAAATGACGCTTGCAAGCCATTACCTAATCATCAATTTCTCTAAACAAAAGCCTTAAATATAAGTTGGGGTTTGGTTTCTCGTAGAGAAACTACTTTAATAGACTATATTGATATTTTCTTAATTAATAAATACAGAGTAATCAAAAATTATAACGACAAAAACATTAAAAGTCATTTTTTCAAATAACCATCTTTTTGCCTTATCCTATTCAGCATCAAAAATAAGGGTAAGTTTGTATAATGAATGTTTATTCCAAAAATCTATAGTTTTTGAAATATTAACAATTAAATATTATTCTATTCTAACAATGCTTTTAAGTACGGGCAGGTACGGTATAGTTGGCTATGCCGCCGCATTTCATGGTCAGGGCCAACTAGAAGCCAAACTAAGAGAATAGATGAATATTAAATTGTTAATGTTTCAAAACTATACATTTCTTATACAATCTTACCCTTATTTTTTATGCTTAATAGGATAAAGTAAAAAAGATGGGAGTTTCCATTAAAAAAAATACTTATAAGGTTTCTGTCGTTATAATTGTGAACGATTATTTTAAACCACTCTAAATTTATTAATTATAAAAATATCAATACTGTCTACCTAAAGAAGTTCTTTTTCTACGAGAAAGCCAACCCTAACTCATGTTACAGTTTTGTTAAGAAAAAATGATGGTTATGTAATAGCTTACAAACGTCATTTTTTACATAAAATTTAAAATGAGTTAAAAACGGTTGGACTATACATATAGAACACTATACATAAAACTTAACTTTTATACCATTTAGGCTTTTTTAAAGCTGTTTTTACAATTCAAAAGTATCCTTGCATGATTTTTTCTTGCTGCAATTTTTTTTTACAGTTTTGAAGTTTTTTATCAACATTTGACGCTCTTCTAGGTTAAGTTTTTGTCTAGTCTAAAAATCACTTACCAAAATTACAGGGTTGTTGCAAGAAAAATATCTGGTTTATATTCTTTTGCATGAAATAAAACTAACAGAAAAATGCTGCGCATGCGCAGATAGAAAAACTAACGAAAATAAAATAAAAAAATCACCAACGTCGTCAATGCTTATTTTTAATAAATAATCAACCCCTAAAGATTGTCGGCAGAGTATTTGCGCACCCTAAGTTCAACAGAAAAAAATATTCAAAGCAAGTATACCTACCCGGTTTATAATTGGAAAATTCAGCTAAAAAGGTAATCATAAATCAAAAAAGATAAACTTTAGGTCTTTTAAATTTAAAAGAAATACAAGATAAATACAAAATGTAAACAAGTTTTATTTTAGAGTAATATAAACTGCTAATTTATCATTAATTTCCCTAATACTGCAACGTTCAGTCATAACCGAAAATACTCAGTTTTGCCAACAGGAAGTCATGATTATTTATTAGAGCATGACGTGGCAGTTAAGCCGAAGGGTCCGCCTTCATCAATTTTGAAAAAAACAATACAAGTGGTCAACGGAAACTATAAAAGTAAAATGCAGTACTGCAAGTATAAATGTGTGTTTTCTATAATGTTCAAATGTGGTATGTATAAATTAAGTGCAATTTCAACTGCCAGTGGTGGAACTTTCACACTCACAAGAAATATTTAAAGATTCTTTAATATTTTTTGTAATAAGAAAAACACACGCATTTTATTTAACGGTTAGGAAAAACAAAGGTGTTTTTATTAGCGTATTTAAAATTATATATATTTTTTTTATTTAAGTAACATCTTTTTTTAAATAAGCACCTAAAAAAGTATAACGTCTGTACTTTAACATATTATAAGATTTTTAGTGTAATTTTTTTGCTTTAATTTTTCTATATCTCTGCAAGTGCTCCTCCCTGTTTTTAACAAATTGCTGTAATTTTTATTTCATGCAAGAACAATATAACAGGTTTTTTTCTTACAAAAACTGTTTAATTTTGGTAATTATTTTACTGATTTTAAGACATTAAACTTACAAACAAATAAATGAATCATATACCATTATCTTAACCTAGAACAGCAGGTGGTTAAAAAATATTTTAAAACAAAAAGTTGAAAAAACAATTTTATTCGTAAGAATAAAAAAATTATTGTATTAGTTGATTTAAAATATCACTAAGTAAGTAAATCCTCTTTTAAATCAAATTGCAGTTATAAATTTCAAACCATAAAAATTTTAAAGAAACTTATATGTAATCCAAATTACACCAAGAAAAATGTTCTGCAAGAAAACTTTTAAACTGTTCTGCCATCTTTAAGGGGTTATATCCAGTTAGAAGACCGAAAGAAGCCCATTTTCAGTTTTTTTAAAGCCCCTTTAATTTAATAATTTTAAATTTTGTACATATATTCCGTATAATTTTAACAATATTTTGACATGTTTAATTTGTTATAAAAACTATATTGAAATCCTCTGTAGTCGGAAGATCCTCTAAAAAAGACGTTTTGCGGTAAACCCTATATCTCTGGACTAGATCATTTAAAATGAAAAAAGAAAAACAAACGTATCTAGTTTCAGAAATGTATAAATCGATCAAAATGATGAGCAAAAACAATTTTTTGACAAAATGGCGGTTTCTCAAACACAAAAATCGATTTAAAAAAAAACAAATATTTATGGCAATAAAAAATATTTGATTAATTGCTAACAAATATATCTAAGAAACTTGTGTCAAAATTTGAAAGCCATGGGTTCAGTAGTTTTTAAGAAATCGTGGTCACCGTTCTCAAAAACACTGTTTTGACGCGTTTAAAGCTTTAAGAAACCTATATACTTGGTTGAAAAAAAATATAAATACGCGCATCTTTCCGAAACTATTTGACGGTTTAATTTTAAATTTTTAGAGAATATACTTGATTATACATGTGCATTTGATATATGCTTGAAACAAAAATAGAGTTTTTTCAAAATCGCAAGTTAAAAACTGCTAAATGTGTTAATGACCTCTTCTTGCGTAATCCTTACAGTTTATTAGTCCATTTTTAAATGTAGCTTGTGTATTATGATAAACAGTAATTGTTGTAATTAGTAAAAATTAATGATATTATTTAAAACTTTGAATCTTCCGTACCCAAGTGGAAATTAATGGCGATACATTCCAAATATGTTTAATAATAATATACTTAAATGTTAGGAAACCAACTGTTAAAGAAAAATAATAAATTAACCATAATTTTTATTGATACGTCTATGGTAACAAAAGTATCAGCTTCAAAAAGGCATTAGCCGTTGCGTGAAAGTATCAAAATAACGAACTATTTTTCTTTAACGATCAGTATTAATTTAAAAACGTGTAAAGGAAGGATGTTACCATTTATAGTTCTTCTTAAGTTAGATACTAGTATTAACTGTAAGATTGTCAACTATAGGGGTAGCAATTAAATATTAACAAAAAGTATACATTTACATATGTATAATGTGGTATTACCTAAAAAGACCTCTATCTTAGCAACTATTTCTTGTAGAAATTAAACTGTCAAGTCGTTAGTTTTTATACAGGGTGATCTTTTTATGTTTAGTACAGGGCTCTCAGAAACCGCTGCAGTTACAGAGATGGTTAAATGGGAAAAGAATTGTAGGTTTTAGAGCTTGGTTTAAATCACTTTTTAAAAAGACTTTTTTATAAGCTTTTAAGGACACCAAGATATACTTTAAAAAAATAATGTAGTTTTGAACATAATTATTTTTAAATTTTTCTTTACGTTATTTAGCCCTAAACAATTAAACTAGTTTTTTTATTCTATTAAGAAAATTATTATTTACCAGTTTTCCATTTACACTTTTTTCAATTTCAAATATTAACTGAGCTAAGAGGAAAAACAAAAACGGTTTTTCAAAATACCTAGTAAAACATGTTTTTTTTTTTTGAACGAAACAAAGTGCACTAAAAACTACAGTTATTTGTCCATTTACCCATATCTGTAGTTACAGCAGTTTCTGAGATCTCTGTACTAAACCTCGAAAACTCACCGTGTATAAAAACTCATTAAGTCACTAATTTAATTATGACTTAAATAAAAGTATATTAATTCGTTGATATCATACTTGAATATCAAACAGAAATAAACTCTAACCAAATACTCAAAAATTTGCGAATAATAAAATAATTTCTAATATAAATTTTAAATAAATTGAAATTTTCAAAACTCGAATCGAATAATTTGATTATTCGATTTTTTTTAATTATTCGGAAATTATCGAATAAACAAAAATTCAAACTATCTGATTTTACATTGTAAGCAATTTTTTATTACTAGCCGCAGAATCACATTGTTAAACTGATCAGATTTGTAAGATATACATAAGTTTTTTTGGTTTATGCTGGCCTTCCTATTGAAAAACATCGGACTCAGAAAGTAGAATTGATGTTTAAACAGTACGGAATATGTGTTATTTTATTCATAATTCGGGCGCTTGGTTATTGTGATTTTTAAAGTTTGGGTAAGATTAGTTATTAATATACATAAAAATCTGTAATACGCTTTATAGCTACATCGTATAATAAACGGTGACAAAAAGGTTAACACAGCTTTACCTGCACTTAAAGTTTGATAAAAGAAAACAGAGGTAAGTAAAAATCCGTTTTAGTTAGCAAGGAGCCTCACTCTACTACTAATACATAATGCAATCCACTCCGCTTAAAAAATTATTTAGTATTTTGAGTATATAAAAACTTTTGAAATTTTCCGAATCAATCTGCCTCACTTTTCCCCACCATTCTTAACCCGGCCTGGTACTCGCTCGGTGCTGTTATGTCTGGCCAAACCTTTAATTCGTAAGGTCGTTAAATAAAAAAAAATAATAATAATAAAATTATTTAATAGTTAATCAATACCAACAAAAACAAACATACTAATATTCACCCCCTTTAGGCGTTCAACCTAAATTTCTACGGTTTTAACTGCGGTCATAATTAATTATTTTAGTTTCTAATGATAAAACTTGCTGACAACTTTGACGTACATTCTATGAATTAAACGCCAACACCAAGTCCAACCGTACCCGCCTACACGCAGCGGTATATACTGTTTTATTTTGGATATAATTGGTTGAACGCCGAAATTTAATCTATGTACGCAAATTCAGTTTATTAACCTACTAGTTTACTCATCTCATTTTATAAGTAATAAAAACTGGATATAAAGTTTTTGTCGAGATTCAATTTATAAAGAATAATTAATAAAAACAATGCTTATTACCTAACTGTAGACAACATAAACCAATTACTTAGGATTATAAAAGGTAAAAAAAATAACAAAGTTCAAGGTTTCAAACTGTACACGGTCTAGGAAATAATGGACTCTTTCGTAAACTCATGTTTTTATTGCCGTCTTTTAATATGATACTTAAACATTATTTAAATATTTAATTTCATTAATTTGGTAGATTATGCAGACTTCGTTGCCTTTGCATCAAATAATTTTATGCCTTTTAATTAATGTTTCAAAAATTGTCATTTACAGATTTAAGAGCGAATATTTTCGAAGGCTTTGCTATTACTTTCAAAAACATAAGAATAGTTCCAATTATGCTATTATTTTTCCTGTATTAAATAACAATCTTTTGTTTTATATTTTTCTAAATTTTAAGAACCACAGAAAAACAAATGACTTGTTCTTTTCAAAAACCGCATAAGTTAAAAACATTTAAAATTTAGTTTTTAAAATTGCATTTTTTAAATATGCATTCAATTCTAATTTTTCTTTTTCATTCACAAATTGTATGTGCTTACTTTTTTAAAAGATTATTTATTAAAAGAATATTTTCCTTTTAGTTAAAATTGTTGACTTTTTACTTATATTCTTTTAAAATAAACGATTTAAATAATATGTAAATTAAAACACATGACTCAGTATATAGAACGTGTAATAAGAGTTTTTAATCATCTAAACTGAAGAAAAACCGTAACAAGGACGAACGTGGTTTATTCATTATCTTTAATAAACGGCTTTAAATTCCTATACAAAAACTAAATGAAAATAGGTTTTTATAAATATAATGTATTTTTTTATTTAGGTGAGGCATAGTACTTTATTTAGGCCAATTGAATTGGAAAATAATTACCATTTATTAATATTAAAATTACCTTTTATATAAACTAAATGCTTAATGTTATTATTTTATAAATGTAATCAAGTTGAAACTTTTCCCGTAAAAATATATATACAATATTAATTACAAAACACTAAATCATCTAGGTTAATTCATATTTAATTATTAAGTTAATTAACTACTTAATAGTTGTTTTCCTAAAAAACGTGTTTGGCATTAAAAATAAAAATTATAAAATTTAAAAACACGGTTTAACAAAGTGCTTATACGGTGACCGGCATAATTGTATGTTTTTTTCTAATTTGTATTAAAGAAAAAAAAATCTATGCATATGCTTAAACTTACATACATCACACCTTTTAAAATTTAAATAAATCCTAGTATATACGAGGTAGATGCAAATTTACAAATTTAGCACGAGAAAACGACTTTTAACACGCTTTATTAACTTGGGTTGTAACTATCTATCTATCAATCTGGCTATCTATGTAACGGAATCTTTGAGCCTAATTTTAACCAACTTCCAGCTATTCGATTTCTTATGAAACTTTGCACTTATTGTATGACCCTGACAATGCAACATAATCTGCAAAAAGTATCCCGTCACTTGTTATTAATCGCTCAGGAAAAAATTCCATTATATTATAAAAACAGCACCTAGATTGCCATCTGTTGGCACAACATTTCAAACTTTAGCCATCTCAATGGAGAAGAAGTCTTTTTAGTGGGTTGTCAATCTGTGGTAACATTCAAGCATTTGCAACTGGGTTGCCATCTGTTGTGTAAATATTTCAAACTTCTGCTACTAATGGAGAAGAATTTTTAGTGGGTTGCAATCTGTTGGAAACATTTCAAACTTGCTACACCATTGTTCACTAAAGAAATTTTTCGCCATTTTTGTCAAGAGTAACAGAAACTAAAAATGAAAAATAATTAATAGTTTAAAAAAGCTAAAAAACACGCTTTTATATGCAACCGAACTAAAAATTAGAAAATAATTTTTCATTAAAATATTGTCATTTCATAGTAAAAAGCGTAGACGGGGTGTTTAATATATTAAATGTTATAATTATTACATTTGCCAATATCTATGATGGAAAAGTTATGAAAAATGTAAATGACCCCACGCTTTTTACTATGAAATGACAATATTTTTTAATGAAAAATTATTTTCTAATTTTAGTTCGGTTGCATATAAAGCTTGCTTTTTCGATTAAAATAATATACGACAAGTTTACGTCAATATTGGAAATTAAGATTTTAACGCATTGCGGCTTATTGTTTTTTAAATTGTTTTCTATTTTTCTTTAAAACAATACTGCCATCCCTCAACTCAGGAGACATTTCCGTAAAAAAAAACAAAAATTAATTAATTATTTTTTTATTATTATTATTTTTTTCTACGGAAATGTCTCCTGAGCTAAGGGATGACAGATTCCTTTTAAAACAAAAATATAAAACAATTTAAAAACAGATAGAAGCTGCAATGCGTCTTTAAAATCATAATTTTTCCAATATTTAACGTAAAAATTTATTAAACCACCTACTATGATATATTATTTTAATCAGAAAAAACAAGCAATTTAATTACCTAATCATTTATAGAGTGTCCCTAATAAACAAAAACATGTTTGGGTCATATGTCAAAAATGACAGCTTAGAAAATTTTTTGGCTACGCCACTGGATTCTACGGAAAAAAGTGTCTGTATAATGTGCAATTAGTTTTCTCGTATCTGTAATAACAACAAAGCTACAGGACCTTTTCAAAAGTGAAAAATCGAGAATCACCCTGTATCTCTGAAACGCTTCGCGATAGCGATGATCTGTTTTTACCATAAATGTTTTCTCCAAAAATGAACTCGAGGATGGGGTATCGGATTTTAATATCTCTTATGGTTTCTAAGTTTCCCATAAGGGACAACCAAAATGGGACACCCTGTACAATCTGCTAAAAATCGACATAAAATGTACTTTTCTAGCTTACTCGGTATAGCCAATTAAATCGAGCGAAATTAACTGTTATAAAATATACCTAACTGCAGTTTATCCTGGAAAAATATCGAATATTTGTTATTCCTAAAGCATTTGCGTCATTTAAAAATCTTTGTTTTAAAATCTTAAAAAATAAAATTTAATTGGGATTATGGCAATATTTTTTTCAGTTTATAAATCTATTCAAGGATTAATCTTAACATAGAACGAAAACATAAAAATAAGTTTGTATTTTTCTTATAATTAGAGGCATTTGACGTCTAGTTTATATTTAATGCATATTTTAGAACTAAAATAAAGGGGAATAATAATAAGAATGATGTCTAAAAAAATCAATATTTAATGGTACAAAACACTCTCTTGAACATTTCTTAGTTTTGGACGTTCATCGTTTGTCCCGTGTTGTCTTCATAGTTGTTAACATACCACTTGGATAACATAAGGTTTTATTTTCATATATTCTGAACTATAATATACTCAATTTTAAATAAATAGATATTTTTTTCTACGCCGCGAAGTTACCATATATATGTTGTTAATTTATCCAACCGACCATAAAAAGATTAATCTTATTATTCAACTTTTTATTCTAATTAATACATAAATAGCTTTAACACCAAAGGTTTGTCAGGTATCCACCCATTCAAATATCAATTTAAAATTTAAAAATTAAAAGGTCTTATGAAAGGTATTCGAAATAAAATAGGTTTGTAAAGAATTAAGTCTTTGAACTGACCTTAATTTGTTACGGCAAATTTCAACCACACCATTACATTATGACTTTGTGAACAGTAATTACCTATTAAATGTCCAATTGTTTATTTTATGAACATAGGTTCTTTAATTTTATAATCACAGGTAATATTCTCAGCGAGTGCATTATCAAATTCCTAATTCTGAGAAATCATTTATAGGATTTTTTAATAACTGCTTAAATATATATTTTTTTTATAAAAATAACTAACCTGCATGTACTACAGTGGCGGCGCCAGGGGTGGGCGCGGTTGGAGGAGCACCCAACCTAATTTGTTTTTGCCCAACCGTTCGCCCAACCTACTAATTGAGCAAAACACAAAAAAAACAAACACGACCTGTTAAAAAAAACCATCTCATTTTCATAAACCATTTATATTTATAATCAAGTAATCTGAATCACGAAATTTATGAATCCATGATCTATGGTCGCAATATTAAAAATTAATAATGTGTGCGGTATTTTATTAGGAATGAAGAACAAAAAAGATTTTATTATAAAATTTAAATATAAAGTAAAATACCCTATCAAAATTTTTGAAAAATTTCGAATTTTCTTTCGTCAGTTATGTATATTTAAAGTTTAAATTACAAAATGTATGTCATTTATTAAATAAAATAGCATATACATATCACTAGAAGTGGTAGAGATAGGTAATTTTTTTCCACACAATACTTTTTCTCAAAAACCTTTTGTTTAATAACAAACATGCAAGAAACCAAATATTTGGATTTTTCTATGGCTGTCATATACTGTTGTAGCTTAACTTATATAAAAAAGTCGATCGTACACATAAAATTTTGGCCATCAACAGGCTTTAACCCCATTAATACCCCTCTGCTGAAATAAAATTTAATTAATCGATGTTTCTTCATGTAAAATTGGGTGTTTGCCTTTTTTAAGACAAACAATAAATATAAACCCTAAACTGACAGGGATATGCAAATTTTCGTAAGATTTGATGGAAAAATGTAGCTACAGTTTAAAATAAATGAACTGCAGCTTGTAGGGGTTTCTAGTTTTAAGTTTATACCCTAAAAATAAGCTTCTAAATTAAGTGTACCAAATTTTAAAACGCCATGTATTTATTTAATATCAATATTGCACTTTTTGCTGCCCACTGTTCAAATTTTTCAGCCGGGTATCGGCCAACTTAAAAAAGCTGACTCATTATAATGACTAGAATTGGCCACTTATGCAATTTTAGGGACCTACAGTAATACATACTTTGATCCGAATCAAAGAATTCATAAATACAGGGTGTCTTTAAAAGATGTGTACAAAATAATACAATAAACTCCTCAATTTTATTTTAGGTATGTTTTTTAATATTCAAAATGGTTTTACAAAACTCAGGTTTAGCGGGTTTGTCAAGGTGAGGAATCAAAATCTGCTTACGATTCTGTTCTAAAATGTATGGAGGCAACCTGCAGTCCTTTGCTTATGTTCAAAATGGTAAAGCTTTTTTTGGCATAAGAAGGCATTCTGGTAATGGCTACAACGACCGTTTTAGAAATATGTTAGATTACACGTTTTATTTCATAAAAAGTTTTCCATTGTATTTAGGCTCACTGAATCTGTGGTAGAATTTTGTACATGCCTTTTAAGGATACCCGGGTAGCCTAGGCAAAGTGTGAAGGGTAAAAAGAACCTTTTTGTATGCAATAAACCTTTTTCTGGAATAACTCAAAAACAGCTGCTCATACCGACATTTACTAGGTATACTTTTTTCAGAAAATATGAGGGAATGGATATAGAGAATAAATAATATACCGAGCCACAAAAAAGTTATGGGGTTTTGAACATAGGCAAAGGACTGCAGGTGGTTACCTCTACTAACTCCGCACATATTTCAATTTGTTACCCTGAAAAATATAATTATATTAAATTATCTGCAAAAGTAACTAATATCAAAAAAGACATTTACAAATAACCAAATAAAATGGAAACTTTGACACCCTGTACCTGGCACACAATTAACTTTTCGACAAAAATGCGTAAGATCGTTATATTTTAACCCAAAGAATTTGTGGTAGCATTTTGTACACAGACACCCTGTATATGATCTATGGCCGCCATCATAAACAATATTTTTGTTCTATGTCATTAGAAAACGATTTTAGAGTAGAACGAAAGTATAACATCAAAAAGGAGTATTTTATTTCACTGAAATGTTGTTGTCAAACAATGTACATTGACAAAAATATGATTAAAAAAACGCAATGTACGTGATTTATAAAGGAAAATGAATTATAACACTGCCTGTGAATGTGCAATAGAATATTTTTTGTTTAACAAAATTAAATAAGAAATAATGCCCTTGATTTTCTTAAAAGTATACTCTGGTCGCCATTTGGAAAAAATAACACCCTGCATGATATATCATTGAAACGACAATTTTATTAAAAATACAAACATGAAAAAATAGGTACTGGCATTTAAAATAAGACAATTTATGGTACTTGGTTGTGATAAAATAAATCCAATTTAAATTTTTAGTAATCTCTTTTCAAAAACTTAAAAAATATGAGAAAGTTACATCCTGTGTCTTTATTTAAACCAAGAAAATCACGAATAAAAAGTTTTTTTGGGTAGTTTTGTTTTTTTCTTTAACTTTAGGCAAAACCATATTTGTAAATACTTTTTCTTCTATTTTACTTTATATTAATAAATACACTACTTCTATTCTTTATATCGTTATATCAACGAACCGAAGTAATTACTGAAATGATCAATAAAATGACATAATAAGCTAAGTAGTAATATACTAGTAATTATGGGTTAAAAGTAATTTCTAAAGTACAAAAACGACATGTGTGTAGTGTGCTTTCTTTCTTTTTAAAATAAGTAATGGAAGCCACATGTCGGAAGAATATTCTTTAAGGTTTAATTATGCGACTTTAATGTATAATAATATTACCGTAAAAGAAAGATGTAAGCAAAAAGTATAAATGAAGTAATTTACGAACTATGTTAGAAATGCGGGGTGTCCCACCACAAACTGCTGTGATCGATTTGTCAAAAAATAGAATTGTTTTTTTTTTTAAATTCGGCATGGTTGAAAGGGTAATAAGGGACATATGCCTAAAATATTTTAAAATTTTGGTATTCCCGTTACTGCTGATGTTAACGTCAACTTTTCTATGTTAAATGGGATACTATGTATATATATTATTAATTTTTAAATTTTGCGTAAAATTCTAAAAATATTTATGTATTACCAACTTAAAATAAATTTAAATTAGGAAAAACACCGTTGACACATGACAAAAAGTATTACTATGGTTTAAAAAGTCGGTTACTTAAGCTACCACAATAAAAAGTATTTCTATTGTTTTAAAAAGTAATTAATCATAGTTACTTAAAAGGTATTTTTGTCAATTTAAAGTGCCCAAAGTATAAGTCTAACCGTTTTTTATGTTATGTCAAAAATGACAATTTTATACAGGGTGGTCAAAAATCAGTATTCTCTTTTTCTTCTTAATATTTCTAAAAGGAACCCCCTCCCCTTTTATTATCCCTATCCTATTTAGCATTAAACGTAAGAATGCCTAGTCCAAATATTTAGTTTAGAAAGACTTTCTTTTCTTTGCCCTGTATAGGTATATTGTTTTAACATTAAGTTTTCTTGTAGTTAAAGGCAAATACAAACATTTATAGTTTTCGAAATATTGACAATTAAATACTTGTCCATTTTAAAAATGCTGTTAAGAACGCCTTTTGGCGGGTGCCGAATTTCCTGATTGATTCTCCGCTATTCGCTTAACAATGTCCTTTGGAGGTATCTGCCTATATGGATAATAATCAGCCAATGTCTGATAAGATCTTATAGAACTTTGGGCCATATGAATAAAAAGAAGCAAATGCTTATAAGTAAAAGGTATAGGTGATTTACCTTAAATGTATAAATAAATTCAAGCATTTGCTTACAAGTGCGAGTATTTACTTATAGAAATGTGATGCGACTGAATAGCAGCATAACTTTCGTGACTTTTCTAGTTTGAAGTAAATCACCTGTAGCTTTCACTTACAAGCCAAAGCATTTGCTCCTTTTTATTCATATGGCTTTTGTCCATTTTTGGAATAGATAAATAATTGTCAATATTTTGAAAACTATAAATGTTTGGAATAGACCTATAGATTCCTTATTTAAACTTAGCCCTATTTTTAATGCTTAATATAATTAGGTTAATAAAGGGGTTTGAAATTCGAAAAACTAAATTTTAAAGTTTTGTCAATATAACTTTTAACGTTTATTGTTAACCACCCTGTATTTATATCATATATCAAAATATCAATTTAATTGACTAAAGATGTACTTTCTCTCCGAGGAATCCAACCCCGATTTATTTAGAAAAAAGGTTATGTTTTGGCCTTAAATAGTCCTTTTTGACAAAACATTAAAAACAAGTCAAAACGAAGAGACGACGTAAAAGATAGTAAACACTATATACGTATATTTTGATTTTTTGGCAAAAACACAGAGCTTCTTAGGCTAAAGCTAGACTTAAAGAAATATATTTAAAATTTTTACGCATAATTTAAAGGTTAAACAACATTCAGGATGCTCCATTTGGAATAAGGACGTTGACTTTAACTTACGGTATATCTGGAAGTTCCAGAAATGTCAAAAATATGTTAGACTTATGTCCCTAATGACCTTACAATAATGTCAAAATTGCAAAATATTTCAAAACCCACAGTTTGTTACAGAACACCTTGTATATTTTTATTATCGTACCCGAAGCATTGAAAGTACTGTAATATTAAAATATCGTTTTTTGAACTTTAGTTTTGGTTAGTTTTTTTTATTTGTAACTGATATACATTTTTGTACGTAAAGTTAAAACAATAACCATAATAAAAAATAGATTACTTACCTAAGCAAAATCGTCAGGTTAACATCATGACTCAACCTGTCCAATGCCGACGTGCCATCCACTCTGACAGCATTAATTTTGTCCCTGAGTGAGGAAGAATTGCCAACAGGCGCGTGTCTTTCTTTTAAAATGTCGAATATATTGGGTTGTCTAAGGAATGCAACAACTTTGTCATTATAGGCTACCGGTACCTCGGGTATGTTGGTTTGGACGTTGGCCGTCGTCGTTGTAGGCCGTGGAGGTGGTACAGGTGCCTAGAAAAGATAAAAAGTGTCTATTTATTAAGTTAATAACATAACTTATCCTTAAAGCATAAACTGTGTGCGGCACCTAACCCAAATAACACGCTTTTGTTAAGGGGTTGTACAGTTAGAAGGCCGAAAAAAGCTAATTTTCCAGATTTTTTTCTGAAAATACTTTTAAATTTATTGATCTAAACATTTTTACACATAATATGGTATCTTTTCGTGTATTTTAAGACCTAGTATTAGTAAAAATATTTATTTGGAAAGGAGCTACAGCTGATCTCCGGGAGCTCCTCTCAAAAAAAAACGTTTTGCAATGACCACTATATTTGTGAACTGGGTCCTCTAAAATTAAAAACCAAACAGATTTCGTTAAAGTAATGTTAAATCTAGTAATTAATCAAAGGAATAAGCAAAATAATTGTTTTTGACAGGATGACAAATTCTCAAAAAAGAAAAAAAGTAAATAAAATATTTATCGGTGAGAAATTTTTTCGATTAATTACTAAAAATGTATTTAAGAAGCTCGTGTAAAAATTTGAGTAATGTTGGTCACCGACTTTGAAAATACCATTTTGAGAAATACGCGTTTTAAGTTTGAAAAGCACATAAAAGCACTCTGAAACGCCTTTCCAAATTTGCGTGTAACTTCGAAAATATTAACCGGAACGATATGAAATTTTCTGGGTGTATTCTTAAATATATGTACATTAAGAAAAAAAAATAAAAAAAAATAGATTTTTTTGAAAACTCTAACTGTATACAACTCCTTAAGCGCTATTAATCAGAATTAAGTATACAGACTCACCCAGTCAATTATACAAATAGGCAATACGTGGAAAAGAGACAGTCTAACGCAAATACCGGCATGTAAATATTTCGAATTGGGTGACTAATAGTGCTTGTTTTCTTATTGCATTACTGCGTTACAGCGTTGAAATTAAAAATGTAAAAAATAATAGTATTTTTTGAATATATTGAATACTTTACAATAAGGGATTAGCGTTATTACCCAGCAGCTTTGGTTTGTATTTATTAACCTGAAAACTATACATCAAATAAAAAGTCAAGAGGTCCAACTTTTTCTAAACTTAGAGTATATTTATATAAAGTTTTTTCTTATTTTTTAATGAATAATTTTTCTTTCAAGTTTGTCAGTAGAGATACTAAGCACCCTATATATTTTAAAACATTTTTTAAGCTAAAAGAACTTAATTATTGTGGTAACTAAAAAATAATAAGTAATAAACTTAATAAGTAAAGTGAAAAGACATAATTTTATTCTCCATAAATATTGCATGTATTAGGTATACAAACTGATTTTGAGGTCTTATCAAAAAAAAAAATCTAATTGTTAATATAACTTTATAAAGATAGATTGGAGAAGAAAGGACCGATATTTATATTTTCGGATTGGTCGGAATATACAGTGTGGGCCAAATTAAACTTGCACACTTTTTACCTAATAATAACTTTTTATCTGTTGCGCCCATCTTATTCATTTTTAAGGGGCTAATAGGTAGATATGTTTTCTCTAGGTTTGCCAATTTTGGTCAAATGGATTTAAACAGGACTGGACTTACGGGACTTTTTCCAAAATGATGCATTAAACTTCATTGCAAAAAAATGATCTACAATTAGGTTAATACGTTTATTTTTAAATAATTTACTGTCAAGTTTGGTCAGCATCCAACTCAGTAACCATGGTAACCTCATATTTTTGAGTTTCAAAGGACACTAAAAAAAAGTTATTTTTTAAAATCAGGAGAAATGCATGCTTTATGGGGAGCATTATTTATTCAAAAATAATTATAATTTCTATATCCTCAAATTGTTGACAAATTCGCTTTTACTAAATTATTTCCCATAGTTTGTCTACAAGAAAAACGTATTAGCTTAATTGTAGCTAAATCAGATTTCTTTTGCAACGAGGTTAAATACAGTATTTTGGAAAAAGCCCCGTAAGTCCAGTCCTGTCTAAATCCATTTGACCAAAATTGGCAAACCTAGAGAAAACATATTTAACCTACTGGCCCTTTAAAAATAAATAGGATAGGCGCAACGGATAAAAAGTTAATGTTATTACTAATTAAAAAATGTGCAAGTTTAATTTGAGCTCACCCTGTATTGTTTAAAATGTATCTTCTAATAAGAGGATGTCGGAACTCTCAAAAATATAGTGCCAGAATGTTAAAATAACGTTTTTTACAACTTTGTAGCCTTCCGTTTTCTTTATGTCACTCTCAAATTGTCAGATTAGTGAATTATACACTATTTAGTATGTAATTAACTACTAACTACCCTATCCTAATCTGACGCCTTCGAAAAATTCTGATGGATATATTTTTGTCTTTTTACCATCGGCCCTGTATTACGGGGCTCATATTTGGTGGAGGTATTAACCGGGTACAAGGTATCCTCCGGCATATTAGCCCATTAACGACTCAGTGATACCATTTGGTATCACTTTTTAAAGCGTCACTATCGCCACCCTTAATTTACCATGAGTGTTAGAAGAACAATTTGAGCTGTTATTTTAGCTTTGACCAATATCAGTGGTTTACGTTGAACCGTATTTATATACAGCCACCCTGTACATTTATGGTAGTAAATTAAGGAATAATGGTGTTAGAACGTATCTTTAGTACATACACTTTTCTACAAACTTTGTCTTATAGAAAACCCTTAATCAGCAAAAAAATACAGGAGGTTTCTGTTTATCTTACTACGTAAAAACATGTTATTCTGAAATAAACACAACATCCACTTATTCATTGTTAAAAATATAACATTTTTAAAATATCACTTCAAACAGTCTAAATAATTTGTAATAAAATTCTATTTTTAACAAATAATTTAATCAATTAAATACATTATTAGAGAGATAATGGTGTTTTGATCCCGATACAACTATATTACTATCTATAACAATCATTTCCGCCAACAGAATAGGTTTCAAGTATTTTGACATCACTAGATAAATGTTAAACTATTTTAAAATCGTTTATCCGGTATTTGCAATTTTATATTGTGTTTTAGTTTATATAGACTAAGGTAGATAATTTTGAAAACGAAAAAAAATTATAGTAGGATGAAATTCATTGTGAAAGGTAAAAAATATACCAAAAATAAAAGGAAAAATAAATTCCAGGCGATCTGAGGTCGGGAAGGGGAAGGGGTGGGAGAGTTTAAGGGAAAAATGGGTTTTATTAATTTCCGGCAAAGACTACAAGTCTTACGAAAAAATTCACATGGCAATGTTGTAGGTAGTAAAAGTTCTACAACTTTTGTATTTACACTATTTTTACATAACCTCAAAATGTACGTGAAAATTTTAAATAACCAAGTTTTTGGTTTTTAATTTTTATCTTTTATAGAAAAAGAGAAAAAATACAAAATTTGGTGAGAACTTACCTTGGTATGTCCCAAACACACTGTAATTTTTTATATTTAAAATATTTATTATTCCGGCCTATTTTGACTTAAAAATAAAGAATAACCTAATTTTCAGTCGAAAATTTACGTGTCAAAATTTCGGCTTTTTCAAAAAGTCGGTAGGCCTTTTGTTTTTCTTTATTTAAAGTCAGAACAGAAATTTCATAAGCGTTCTTTTATTTATTTTTAGATCGTATAAGCCAATCTTTTGATCCAGATTTTTAGGAAAAGTTGAAAATAAATCGGTCAAATTTTAATAAAAGAGTTTAACTGTCAAGAACCATTTTCGGAATAATACATTTTAAGGAAAACAGGTTAAAGTCCTGGTATTCTAATTTTTTTTTAAATAAACAAATGGAAATTCAATAAAGGAGCTGATATAAAAAGTTCGTTTGTATCCAAATGTAACCAATATTAGAACTTATAATAGATATTATTTAAAATAAATAATTGCTATACTAGAAAACAATTGCCAAAAGTAATTATTAAAGTCTGAGTGAGGTATAGGAGTAGAAAATCTAGAAAAACCAGATCTAACCAAAACAGCTAATTTTGAGTCTTTATTGTCAATTTTCATAAAAAAAGAAATGTTAAAAAAGTATTGCATCGGCCGGGAATCGAACCCGGGCCGCCCGCGTGGCAGGCGAGCATTCTACCACTGAACCACCGATGCTTATACTTTTACTTCTCAAGTTAAGCACTAGTCGGACATATACATATAAAATTTATATTAAAACAACTTCATTCGTTGTATATAAATTGTGCTTTACTTTTATTTCGTTTAAATGTCATCTCGGATCAACGGATAGAAAGTATTGTTAATCTAATGACAAAATTATATTTTCTGAAAGCGTGAGAATAGATTACTTACTAAATAAGGTAAAAGGTCACATATCCCTATAGAGATTATTTGTGCGGCAAAGACAAAAGCTCTTTGATTTTATACCAGTAAGGTCAAAAATAAATTACCGTTTAATATGATTTATAATTTATTGATATAACACAAAAATTTTACTTCTTATATTTCTTTAAATAAAAAATTAAAGTATCTAAACTGAAATAATTAGCTCTTTGTTTTTTTCATGATAAAATTATTGTTGGTAAGAAATCTCTTTATCTAATTTTTCTAAATATATCTCATATAATCACACTAGTGCTTAAATAGTGTATATAATAATTTTATTTGAGGCTAGTTTTACAAAATGTAAAATAAGGAAATAGTTTGGTCACTTTAAAACATAATTAAATGGGCTATATTTTATAAGCCCCTTTTTAGATTTTGAACATTGAATTAATTCAAAATAAAATTAGAGGTCCAGTTTATAGATTTTTTCCTTTAGATTACCATTTATTTATTTTTTTTTATTTATGCTTACCCACGTGTGCTTCCTTCTCAAGAAGAACATAACACTCTGAAGATTTCCGAACATATCAGTCTATAAGCATTATTTTTTACAATGAAAACCTATACGGTTTAAACAAAAAGAACCAACAAAAAACTGAACTGATAATCGCATTTAATAACCGTTATCTTTTTTGCGATCTATAAGTGGATTTAATAAATCTTTAATTAAAAAGAACCGGTTTGTCGATAATATTATTATACTGTAATAAATCTATATACAAAGAATTATGCACTTTCTTAAATTTTAAAATTATTTTAATTTAATTAAGATAATTATGCAATATCACCTTAAAAATAAATCACACAACATTGCCCATTTCGTAGATAACTCAAATGTCTTGGAATCCAGTCTCAGTGTTCTGCTTCGATTCTATCGACCACCGGCAAGACAGTTTTGCTATTTTGATTATAGAGATAGATGTAGAGGTGGGGTTAGATGAAGATGACTTTGATCATGATTTAATATTCGCAGACCATACAAAAAATAAAAATAAATTTATCTTTGTAACAGCTGAGTTTTAAAAACTAATTTAAATTTGGTAAAGTTTTAACACTTCATTTACTATGCAGTGAACGTCTTCGAATATAATTTTCTCAGTCATAATGCAATAGTATATTACATTACAAGTGTGGAAAATGACTAATTTCACACGAAGTGATTTTCACACAAGTAATGTACACTATTTTTCTACGACCACAAGTTATTTACCAAAACAAATAAAAGTTGTTTGTCTTCACAGAAAAAATAAGAAAACAATTGAAAACTTTGCATCACTAGGGTGATATATACTTTTCCTTACTGCGATATATTATACTGTTTAAAAATATGTTTATATCAAAAATCACCTACCTAGTAGCTTTTTATCATTTTAGAATTAAAAAAGGTCCTCATTTAAAAATATTGCATGGCTTTTTCAATGTAAATCCAGTTAACAGCCTGGTAACTCCAAATTTATTTTAAATAACAATGACAGCGATGACAGCTTTATATTATACTTTGCAACACTAGTGCTGTAAAGTACTTTGCAACACTAGTGTGATATAAGGCATTTTCTATGAATGAAAACAGTGTGCTATTTACTATTTTCACATGTGGTCGTAGGAAAAATTTATAAAGAGACTGGCTAAACTTGATCTTGGGATAGGACTTTTATGTAAGGAAAAGATATATACGTATAAATAGGAAATATGCAAGTACAAAAGATATAAAGCATAACATGGCTTCATTCACATGTATCTCCCACTTTTAATTTGATTGGTTTAAAGGGTAAGTCGGAACGCCATTAGTTTGAAGGGGTAAGAGGGCGGTATACGCGTCTTGGCTTACTCTGCCATCAGAAAATAGAAAAGTTAGAGAGCGGGTAAAGAGTAGCCCGTACTAGCCCTTGTATCAGTAAGCATATTGTTTAACGTTTGAAAACGTAGATGTAGATTTTTTTAACTATTTTTGATCCATTGTTGTTTCTTATTTGGTCTTGGTTTAATTGGATTTATTTTTTAATTTTATTAGTATCAGTAAGGTTGCTTATTAGTAAAATTGGAAAAAACAGTATATTAATATTTCTTAATACTAAACCAAGAACGACAAAAGGGCAGACACTGCTACCCAATGCGGTAATCAGCTATAATATTCTATACCGGTTGAGCTAAATAACTTAACACATAGGCAATGTGAGAAAAAGAGACAATCTAACTAACTACCGGCATGTAAATGCGTGACTAATAGGGATTGTTTTGTTATTCTATTACTGGCCGATATACCATAACTGCTTGCTCATATTGTATGTTATTATATCAATTACAAAATCATCATTATAGGTATCTTAGATTTTATATTGCGTTATTTGCAATAAAAAATTAAGGCCGTATTCTTAGCTAAATGTATAATAGAAAGTTTATTAAAAAAGATAGGTCAGAGTAATGCATTGTTGCCAAGATACAGGTTATGAAACTTCAAAAAAATGAATAAGAAGGTTTTTTAATATCTTAAATTGAATATCCCCTCGTCGGATTAAACAAAAAAAAGTTAGTATTATTAATAGCTAAAGGGCTAATTTGACCATAACTTGAGTACATATCGATTAAGAGGATGGTAGCACGTTAAAACACGATTCGCTGCCGTTTTAAAATATTTGTTTTGAACAAAAGTTGTATATAGAAAAGTTTCTTAAAGGATCCAAAGATTATCGGAAAGTTAATTGATTTTTGGTAACGTTAATAAATAACACATGAAATTTCCCAAAATTACAAAACCGTAAAAATAACCAACTTTCCGATAATCTTAGGATCATTTTAATAAACTTTTCTTTAACCAACTTTTTCCAAAACAAATATTTAAAAACGGCAGCGAATCGCGTTTTGGCTCTATTTAACGTGCTCGGCATCATCTTAGTGCAGTGGCAGTTGAGGGCAAAAATAAATATTTCTAATACACCAAAATAAACACCGCTTGACTTGTGCAATTTTTTTGTTTTTAAATTAAGTGGAATAAATATATTTTATTTTGTCTCTCAGAGTCTTTAAGGAAATATTTTAAATATTTTATATGTAACAAAAACAAAATATACTTAATTGGATAACATCAAACTAACAAATTTTTTAAATATTTTAAAAAATTTTTATTTTTTGCAAACTAGGAAACAATAAAATTCAGGAAGATAAAAAGGGGGATTTTACTTGGGTAATCCCAAAAATATATATAAACACAAATTAAATCTAAATAATTGTTCCCTTAACGGATATTTAGTACATGGAAAAAAAACGAATAAAAAAACAATATGTATCTTAAAAACTATACAGTGAGTCCCTTTGAGAAAACTGGTCGCATGGTCCAAAACTGATAAATACAAAATTTTAGCCCGATCGGTAATATACAGGACGAGTTATAACTAAAAATATAAAAAATGAACAAAAGTAAAGTACATTTATTTTTAAAAATAGGACAAAATTGTATAAGTAAATGTTGTAAAGAATTAAATTTTATGTCAAAATTTAAAGTTAAGGAATTAAAGTTAAAGAATGATTTTTGTCAATTTTTTACATTATGTAGTACTTGGCTTAAGGCAGCGGATTAACAAAAAAATTATAAATATTAAATTTTCTTTAATTTTGCCTCCTCTTGCCCATTATTTAAGTTGTAATGCGTAATGTAAAAGTTGATAAATTACATTTTTTATCGTCATGCTTTAACTAACTTTAAATTTTGACATAAAATTTAATTATCTGCAACATTACCAATACAATTTGGTATATTTTTAAAAATAAAAGTAGTAAGTTCTTGCTCATTTTTCACATTTTTAATTATAACCCCGTACAACGTATAATACCAATTGGAGTAACATATTTATTAGTTTTGGACCATGAGACCAGTTTCCCATAATTCAAAAATTTTCCATTTGTCCACTTGTAACACACATGTATTTTTAGGACTTATGTTTATGTAAATTTTTTTTCTAAAATAAGCAATAGGAAACACCTTGTAATATGTAAAATTTTTGTGATTAACAAAATACTGCAATTAAATTACTTTATTGCTTTTTCAGTTTTAAGTGCTATGTGAAGGCTTTATAATGATTTTTTACGTTTAAGATATTTTTTAAAGTTAAATCTTAAAACTACCTAATACTAACTAACTTCACTATCAGATTTCTGCAAAGAAGCCTTAATAATTTGTAGTTTTATTCGGGTTATGAATAAAATATCTCTACAGATTCTACTTACTTCTCCGTCATCAGAAAACCTTCTGCCAATAGAAACACCCTCTAGGGAAGCCTTGGATCCATATAGGTAGTTTTCTTGTTAGTATGGTCAATAAAGAAGTGCTAGCACAAAAAGTACTATGTTAGTTTTGTTAACAGGCAAAGGAGAAAGCATCTTATAGAGTTTTATTTGTTATTTTATATTAGGTTTTTTGTATTAAACAAAATTGTATTTATTTTCTTACCTTTGAACTTGAATCTTTCTTGGTGTCCCATCCCTCCGGTAAATCTTTATTGGAATCCGCAAATAAATTGACTAATGTAACTAGTTCTTTGTTATGTTGGTACTTCTCAAAATAATTTGGATCTCTTCTTATTCGTATTATCATGTGTTTTAGTGTAGGATTTCTGTTGTACAAAGACGTAGCTTCCTACAAAAATAATTATAATTATACCCAAAATATGCAGATGTGTTGTTCATGAAGATTTTTATTTTAAAAACTTTTGTAACTCTGTGGAATAACTTGTTTAAATGAAATAAAAGTATAGAAGAATATTGCCTTTTATATATTTTGTGTTTTTGCTATTTATTATTCTTTTTTAATCGGAAATTATTAGACAAGTTTATGAAATATACTACTTAATATAAATATTGCAACACCTGGAAATAATTAAACTTAAACAAATTTTGCTGTTTTAGATACAATAATATTTGCAAAGCCGGATTTGAGGATCCATTGGCAAATTAATTTTCTACCCAAAAATATGGATCAAAAAAAAAAAAAAAGGTTCTCACCCTTATATTGCGAGCTTTTTCCGACAAAGAGTCGTAGTCCTGCCTGCCATCCCTAAATCTGACCTGAATATTTGTTATAACATATGATATGACACTTTGGCGTAAAACAACACAAGAATTACTCTTAAAATTTTAATATTGGGGATCCTGGAGAACTGCATCCCGTAACTTGAACTTCATTTCGCAATTTTGCTAAAGTATGTGGTTGCTTAGGAAATCTACTTAGGCTTCACCCTACCATGTTCCATACATGGTCTATGGGGGACAGATTGGTAGAACGTGGAGGCCAAGCAAAAATATCCATTATATAGCTCTGGATAAGCCATAGTTACACAAGCGATATGTGGTCGTGCATTATCATGCTAAAATAAGCCTTTACCAACACGCTACACCTAGGATACAGCAGTTGATTCTAACACTCTTTATGTAACGCATGAGCAAAACTTTTGACCCGTTGTCGCATCCCTAAGCAAAATCAATTCATCGAAAAGCAACTACATAATTGCACTCTTCAAATATCATCATCAACTAACTGGACTTGCCACTACGAGGAACACAACTCTGATCCCTATTAAAGGCTTGTTTGCAAGAAATTAAAAATAAGTTAAAAATGGTTGAACTTAGGCATAGGACATTATACATAAACTATGTTTGAAATTTTAGGCATAATTTAAAAAGTTAGCAATATATAGGGTTCCCCATTTAAAATAAGGTTAACAATAACTTCCAGTATAAAAGAAAGTCTTTGTGTGGCCTAAATTAATAAAATTTTTAATAAATCGATTGCACCACAGTTATTGGTGGCATAAAAAAATATTCTATTCTCACCTGGTTCATATGAAGAATGGTGAAAAAGTCAGGCCTACTTAACAATCTACATGCGGGCGGCATATCCGTGAGATCACTGCCTTCTAATCTATTTGAGCTGATAGTCCTTCTAATGCTTTGGTATCGTCTATCTAGTTGTCGCCTATGCTGTTCAGCACCTACTATGTTTGACGTATTTCCCGTGGTACCACCAGGTCGAGTCCAAGATGTTGTGCGAGTTGCATGATCGATGTAAAACACGCGACCGTGGCTGTCCATTCTTGCTTCCCAGGCTAAAAACGAAATACACATAATGTCCTAATTCTAAAAATAAATTTAAAACTGTCACAACAACTACAAAATATAAAATTCTATAATTGGTGGACTCACAATAAAGGTATTTTGGCATCAACCAGAGTTATGTTATACTGGAAAGCTTTATGACTGGGGACCGGACTATTTGCATTTGCATATTTTAGCCATTTTCATGGGTAATAGCATATTTTGAGTAAAATATAGTTATAATGCATATTATCGATTCATTTTCAATAATAATTGAAAGGTTCAATGCCTGAAATGCCTGAACAACGTTCTAACCGACATTCTGGTCCAAGTTGGATTTCCATAAATCAAAGCCCCCACCGTTTCTTGTTGTTTCTTCTAAATACATTAAAATACCCAGTAAAAGAAAAATTTTAAAAGGTTTTTTTAAACTTAACTTTTGGCGGTTAAAACAATGTTCCGGTATACTCTTTAATTTTTGAGCACAGGAGACATAGATACCTCACATTTAGATACACAGTGGCTAGTTGCCTTTTGCGGATTTTTACGACCTCGCGTAGTAAACAAACTCGAGGCTCACCGGATTAATATCACTTCAGGGGGGAGTGGGATAGCCCCGAAACAACGAAACAAGAAAACATACACATTTATCAAGAAAATCATTAGTAACCGATGTTTTTGACGTGATAACCTCTTATAATTCGATGGACCCGGCTGCACGCACCAAAAACATGAGTTATGCGGCGTTACCTCGAGCGTTCCATTTAAGGGAGCGCGGAACGAGCGACAAAGAGACACAATCTCCGTGTTCGGCAGCGTTCGACATCTGTTTCTCTCCTACTTGAGTGAGCGTGCAGTGAAAAATGAATGTGGTGTCAATTGTTTATAGCAACGATAATTACGGCGATAAAGGTAATGATTCTTTCGACGTTGTCAGGTTCAACCATCGTCAGTAAACCGACTCTGAAGCAAACCGATTTTTAAATTATACTTTGGGTACTATAAGTTGGGAACACCTGTACAAAAAATGTATATGTATAAAAAGTCAGTAGCCGTAATTATTTACTAGGTATTCATTCTCACCATGCCGGCGGCTCGTCAGAAAAGGCAAGGAAGGCATAGCCTCTCCATAAAATTTGAGGCTGTTTCTCGCAATAAATTTAAAAATATTAACAAATAATTATGAATATTTTTTTCTAAAAATGCTTGGGTATCATTACTTTATTATTAATTTCTAATATAAATACATAATATGTCCGAAATAACACCACTATCACTACCTACCACATTGCATCAAACCGCCCACGGACCGCAAAAATTTGAATAACGAGAAAACCGTAAACCCGAGATAATTAAGGAGGCCAGCCTCCGGCCGATACTAGTGGCTGCTTTAAAAAACACAGCTTGCGAGCCCAATCAAGCAGAGACACACATCCCGCTTTTTAATTTTCGTCGCCTAAATTAAACCGCTGCACCGGACGAGGCTAGCCTCAGTTGTCATCGTTAGTGCTCGGGTCACTTGTGTGTTTGTTTTTGTTTTTATTTAGTTATTTCGAATAGAGTGACGGGCTGAAACTGATTAAAATTATTTCGATAAATCGCTTTACTGCTTGTTAGTAATATTTGTGTATGAAACAGGCAGTATGGCAGTGCTTTTTGGCAATATTTTTAATGTGTTTTTGTCTTAAGGAGTTTTTTTTAAATTTATTATGGATAAGTTAGACGAAATTAAAAAAATCTGACGATATAGTCGATTGCTGGCAGACAAATAATTTTAATTCTTTATCTTATGACAAAAAATTTTACATTATTAAAACTCTGGGAAAGCCTCAACGAAATTTGATTTCAATTAAAGCATCAGATTATCGACAAAATCGAGGATTTAATATTAGTTGGTACAATAAATGCGGTTGGTTAACCGGCTCCATTAAACGAGAATAGTTTATTTAAGGCGACCCTTTTTCCTTGATTTTGTTTTTTTAATGGTAAGTTTTATAAGTATAATTTTAAATTTAACCATAAATGCGGCAATATATTATTTTTTGTTGAATTTATGCACATATTACGTATTTTGCTTTAAATAAGTGCGGTACCCCAAAAAATTTACCGGCCTTTTCTGCGTGTATATAGTCTTTAAAATCTTAGCCTCCCTGTTCTCCAAATGCACGAGCAGCCACTGATCATTATCAATATAAAGTGCCCAAAAGTAAAAGACATTTTTTTGCTCTTTAAGTATTTGGGGCAAGTAATTTATTTTTGGTCAATTACAGAAATTCCCCCAGTAAAAAATGGTTTAATTTAAGCGTGAAATTAATTGAAATGTATAAATTTCCGTAAACCTATCATTTCAATGTGGCATAGTCTGTCACTTTTCATGAGTTTCATGCATATTTTGATCATTTTATGTTGCATACAATCCAGTCTCAGTTTTAACATAACCCCTACTTTAGACTTTAGACGGTTTGTGGGTCAAAGGCGCGAGGAAGAGAAAATAAGAGGGAAAAATTAGCACGACTGGGGAAAGTCACTATATTTAGTTAGTTGATGATCAATCTAGTGGCGGCTAAAATTTGTGCTTTTCATGTTACGTTCTTCTGAAAGATATATTTGTTAAAAGATGTGATCCGCAAATTTGTTTTATTTAAAGTTGAAGAATGTGCAACTTCATAAAAATAAAAAAGTGTTGTGTAAACTTTTGTTCTGATAAAATTATAAACTATGTTTTTCCGGTACTGGTGTTGACACTTATCTCATTTAATAGCATGGCCAAAAAGGCATCAACAATAAACAAATATTACCTGTTAATTTCGTTGAGAGCTATTTCAAGTTTCAGTAGTTTTTTGAACAACAATCACGGGACATTTTTTAAACAAAAATATAGCGGTTATTTTTATTTAATGCACGAAACTGTTTGAAAACATTAAAAAGTAAGAAGATTTTAATGGGATACATAAGTGCATTACTCTAATAAAAGAAATAAAATTAAGTTATAACTTACAGGGTGGCAAAGGTTCATCATGCTCTCCTGGAACTTCCGGATAAGTTAATATTCTATGGCTTCTTTCAGGAATGGACGGCAATCTTGTCGTACTTAATCTCTGCAAAGGTAAAGGAACACCACCGCTAGCTTCTCCGTTTTCTACAGGTACTCTGGGTCTTAACGTAGGCCTTCGAATTTCTACAAATTAAATAAGTATATCATCGGACTTGCATTTATTTATTTAAAAATTTAGGTTAACAATAATATACAGGGTGTTTCACAACTTATCCGAAAAACTTTCAGGGCTAATTCTACATTAAAAAATATTAAAAAACTTTACAAAAACAATGTTCTAAACGTCTTAGTTTTTGAACTACAGGGTGTTAAAAATTAAAAAAATATATTGTTTTTTCGTAATAACTTTTATACCAATTGAGATATTTTTAAAAATTTGGGGGACGCCTTCTATGCAACACAACACATTTTTTGGCATACAAGAAAAAAAATTATTACCAGTGTCGTCCATGAGGGGTTTAAGGTTAATATTTTTTAATAAAAAAATGGTACGCCACTGCATTTTTCTAAAATAAAAATATTTTTTTAACTTCTCATTAGATTTCGAACAAATTTGACCTCTTGATTTTTTTTATTTGATGTACGGTTTTCGCGTAAATAAATAAAAACCAATTCTCGGCATGGTCATTTCGTATGGATACGATCAAATTCTTCAGTAAACAAAAATCACCTTTTTTTATTTTTAAATTCTACTTAAAAAAATGTTAAAAACTTCATATAAAAATTTGTCCTAAACGTCTTAGTTTTCGAACTACAGGGTGTTAAAAATTTTAAAAACAATTTTTTTAACACCCTGTAGTTTGAAAACTAAGACGTGTAGGACATTGTTTATATGAAGTTTTTTTCATATTTTTAATGTAGAATTAGCCCTAAAGTTTGTCGAATAAGTTGTCAAACACCCTGTATAAGCATGATACGCAAAGCGTTGCAGCACTTATAATGGTTGCAGCGTTTAATTAGGGGTTGGCCCGGGGCGGACATTCCCGGAGGGAAAAAATTCCCCGATGAAATTTGTTTGCTAGAAACTTAAAAAATAAGATATTTCTAGTAAACTACCTTCTTTTAATTTTTAAGCAAAATGTCATTTAAAAAAAAATAAAATAGCGTTTTAAATGACTTTATATATTTTACAGAGGTATCTAAAAGTTTCGTAAAACAAGTTTTGGTGTTATTAAAGATTAATTATTTTAATTTTTTATAATAAAAGAGCCTAAAAATTATTGTAATTTGTTTTTCAAACACTTGCTTCCCCCAAATTCTTAAACAATACAATTTTTCAGCTGTAAACGAATGCAAAGAAGGCGTTTTGGCCAAATTATGAAGTTCAATAAAATTTTGTAGTATTATCTTTATTGATTACAAATATTATTGTAAACAAATTTTCCAAATGACATTTTCCTTAAAAATAAGAAATAAAGGTAGTTTGCTCTTGGAGAAAAATCGTGATTTTTAGGTTTTTGAACACCCTGTATAAAAATAAAAGAAATTTCTTTATGAATAATATTTTTTTATACAAGCAAACATTTTTATAAAGAATAACTTTTTTAGAAAAATGCAATTTTTTGTTCATTAGTGCTCTTGTAAACCCCATCTGTGGACAGTCTATAAAGTAGTAGCTATAAGAAATCCCATGTAAATTTTGATACCTTTAAATATAGGTTCCCCTATAGATCTTACAACAAAATTGTATTACACTATTTTGAAGACGTGGATAAGATAAGCGCAAACACTAAATTTCATTATTTTCTAATAGACCAATTAAACCTTATTTAGGAAAATATATTTGTAAAATCGTTGTATACATGATCCATACCGTAATGAATACACCAGCTTCTCAAGCAACGACACCACTAATGAATAAAATATCTTGTCAATTTTTAATTGATGTTTTACAATTTATTAGTTATTCATTTTTATTTACCCATTACTGGTGGATTCATTGCGGTATGTATCAGGTATGCAACGATTTTACAAATAGTTCTTCTTGAACAACTTTTAATTGATTTGTTAGAAAATAAAGAAATTTACTGTATGAGCTTATCTTACCAATGTCTTTAAAATTCAATTTTGTTGTGAAATCAATGGAGAAACCAATATTTAAATGTATCAGAATTTACATGGGGTTTCGTATGGCCAGTCTGGCAATGCACCACCCGGTTTTTTTATTCATAAAGTACCTACCAATAACACAGACCCACAAAATAAAAAAGATGGTATGTGCTGGGTATTGGACAAAGATTTTCTGATATATTTGTTGCCGCTGAACACGAAACTGAAGTCAAAACTAGAGGTCAAACTGCAAAAAAACGAATTACGGGGTCCAAGAGAGAAAAGACGGTTACGTAGCACCTTATTTTAAAGGTCCTTTGATACTCTATTTAACGCCACTTTGTTTTTGAAAATCGGCCCAGTCGTTCCAGACTTACAAGCCAATACCATTAAAACCGCACTATTTGTATAGTATTTAAACCAAATTTCAAATGGTTGTAAGTCTAGAACGGCTGGGCTGATTTTAAAAACAAAGTGGCGTTAAATAGAGTATCAAAGGGCATTTAAAATGAGGTGCTACATAACCCCTTTTAATAATAAAAGTCGCGCTTGTAGCTTGCTTTCGCGGGTCGGCCTTGTCGATCACGGAGTAAAGCAGCGAGGAGCGCGACCATAACTTGATGTAGGTGACTGGGCCGTTGTCAGTTTTGGGCAACGGCACGCGGTGTTCTGCTCGGGCGTAGTCGACTGAGCAGCAATCATCCTAGTTATGAAATGAATGGTGTGTGAATGAGAAGGGCACAGCAAGCCTTAAAGCTGCAGTGCACCACCTAGGGGGGGCGACAGTCAAAACCTGGGTGGGATAACCCCGAAAGGGTGGTAAGACCAACCAACCAACCAATAAGATAATAATGTCTGATACCCAGCACATACCACTTTTTTATTTTGTGGGCCTGTGTAATCATTATAAAGATTTCTGTGTGGGGTTTGTTTCAGTGAAATTGATATTGATAAACGTAAATTTACGACGTTTAAATGAAATATGCAATTAAACGGTACATTTTTTGATAATTAAATGCAAGCGGTGTATGGTAAGAATATCAATATATTTAATATGAATATACCTTTAGTTCTAAGTTCTGACATCGCTATTATTCCAAGATGAGGTGTATCCATACTACTGCTATTCAAAGTATCAAATCCATCCAGGGTATCTATAGACCTAATATCGGCTTGCTTAACTTCAACTGGTGGTTCTAGTTCTTGCCCACTTATAGGAATGTCAGGTGGTTCTGATGATTTAAGGTTAGGCGGCCGAAGTTCAGGTGCACCCTGTTTTTACGAGAATGGTGAGTTGGCGTAGGAGGACAAACTGGGAGAGCATTGCAAGTACCTGATATTCGAGTAAGGGCTTTCGGGTGTGGCCTAAAAAAATTTTTTTAAACAAGAACTCTAGCAGCTAAGATTTAGAATAAAATTCATAATAACGGTATATACATGGTGTTCGGAAAGGTCATGTCGTAAATGATGTGTGATTATAGAGATAAAGAGTTATATGACCTTCAAAATAAAATAAAAAATATTTTATTTATAACTTTTAAATGATTGGCGCAGTATCCATGATATTTAAGCCACTAAATTAACTTATCCTTTTTATAAATCAATGGCTGTTATCCATCTCATAAGTAAATGGTTATTCAGTAAGTCGGGATTATACAGAGTAGGACCATTTTTTTGTATTTAGTGTATGAATTTTTGACAGAAGTGATAAATCTGACATTTTGCTTTGGCCATTTTATTTCTTTATCCGTTTGCTACAAAAATTTTTATTTAATATCTTGTACCGTTCTACATAAAATCGCACTTCAAGAACATAGAATTATTAAAAAGATGTCCAATATAAGCACCTTAAGCTTTAAAGCATTTTCTATGTTGTATAACCGTTTTTAATAATTTTAGCTTAGGCTATACTTTTTCTGTAGAAATAAAATAAAGGATTGAAATGGTAAGAACAAAATGTAAAATGTGTCACCTCTGTCAAAACTGCATACATTAAACATACAAAAGTGGTCTCACCCTGTATGATTCCAATAAGTAAACAGCCGTTTACTTATGGTAAGTAGCATTAGTATATGAGCTAATTGCCCAAATGTCATTAATACTGTGACAATCGTTCAGAAGTTATAAATGAAATAAATTTTTTATGGTGAATTTTCTTTTGTAAATACGTCAGCAACAATCCGTAAAAAATCTTAATCTAAACAGCAATGTAAAAACAAATCAAAACCTTATGGTCAACACATTTTATTGATATTACCTGACTACATCTTTTAGTTCTCTCTTTGGTTTTAACTGATGTACCGGAGTTCCTGATACCTCAGCTGCATCTCCAGTCTCTTCGGGTTTTTGTAACGATCCTAACCTAGTCAATGGTTTATGTGGCTTACTTGCTAAATCACTATCGCATTCACTCACTCCATCTACAGCATCAGTAGACGTACTACTGCTCTGCGTGGACTGTGTTGAACTTAAACTAAAATAAAAATATCATATTTAAGATTTTAATTTTTTATTAAAAGAAAAGCAAAACTCAGAGAACTTTGTGTTAGAATGATCGGCAGATCGGGCTTGTACCAGATAAACTTTAATATAAATATAAATAAATGAAACAACAGGTTTAAAGTATTAAATTATTAATCTTTGTTTTTATATATGTACACCGATTACTCTGTCAATTGTGAACCGATTTTAAAAATTCTTATTTTATTCGAAATAGTGTACTTCCGCGGTGGTACCATAAGAAAACCCAGTGAGGATATCGAAAGATAAAGGTACTAGACTTATTTTCCAGGCAAAGCTGCCTCTAGTAGATATATGCTACCTATGCTGGATGTTTGAACAATCAAGGTAGTAATATCAAAATATTTTGATTTGTCATATCCTTGTTATTTAGATAATAGTTCATATTTTTATTTTTTTTTGTTTTGTAATTGCGTGTATTTTATTTTTGTAGGTCAGGTGTTTACGTTTATATACAACTTATACCTATTAGGAGAAGCATTGCCGTTTTGTGTGAAGAGTTTACGTGAGAGAAAAAGGTACTAGTACTAGTTCTTTTAGTGGATGGTCACCGATTAAATGTTAATAATGAAAAACTAAAAGAGTAATATAAATATAAAAAAAATTAAACTGACTTTAAGAAGATAAATAAAACTCACTAAAAATTTAAAAATAATGAATAAAAAAATAGAAAAATGAAGTCGGGGAATAAATAACATATGGTATTAAAGTATAAAAATCTTTTGTGTATTTAGTTATTAACATTTAGTAGTTTAGCGGAAGGTTTTTACCCGACTCCATTTTTCTATTTTTTTTTGTTTATTATTTTTAAATTTTTATTTATCTTTTGAAGTCGGTTTAATTTTTATTAATATTTATTGTTTGGGTATAATGCAAAAATATTACCTGTCTTTATTGTCTAATAACTTATGAGCATTAACAGGACTTGATTCCAAACTTTTACTTAGTACTGTCGTAATATAGTTATCACAACCAATGAGTTTATTCGATGGATCAACAAATATTGATTTAATTTTCTGAGAGGAAGAAGTCGAACAAGCATCGACATCAGATAGAGACGAAGCAGATTTATAGTCCTCATCAGTGTCGATTATGTCAAAATTAAAGGTGTCTTCTAGGGTCAAAGGTTTTTAGGTTTGTTTTGACGTTGGACGGCTGGAGGTGTGAAACTAGTACCTGTAAAAAACATTTATTGTAAGTTATAGGTTGTTATTGATTGTTTATACATAAATTTAAACACAAAAGAAGAACAACAGAACCCTTCTTTAATAACACCGGGTGTTTCTCAAATGTGGTTTCTTCCTATAACTTAAAATAAAAAAATAAAATTTGGGATATCGCTATTTGACATAAGTGGACATCGGTTAATCTATTCATTTCTTTGTTATCTATCACTTCCGGTGTTACCTACGACTTCTTCAGGAGGGGAAATTTTTATAAAATCCTATTTATCATCGCTATTCGACATAAATGTGCATTGGTTAATCTATTCATTTATTTTATATCAGTTCCGGTGTTTTCTACGACTTCTTCAGATGGGGAAAAATTTATAAAATCCTATTTATGGTCAACACTTAAGTAGTGTAAATATTACCAATAAATAAATGATGACCATAATATCTTTTTTAAATGGGCCCTATTTTTTTAAAAAGGCATATTATTCCAAGAATTATTTAATAGTACTAGTAGCACGGAATGTTACTTATTGCCCACAAGTATGACTTGCAACACGAGCTGCAGGCGAGTACTGTAAGTCATACGAGAGGGATATGAGTATTCCGAGCGAGTTGCATACTATACTTTTTCTACGACTTTCTCTCTGATAGATCCATGAAAAATATATTTTAACAACTTTCTAGTGGATATTTATTAATACAAACAATAAATTAACTTTTCCCGATTTGTGACAGAATATTTGTCAGCCATGGCATACGCAATATTATAGCCTACTGCGAAGTATTTATCGGATGTGATTGATTTTACGTACCTTTTAGATATTGTTATTCTCGTATGTGACTAAAAAATAGTGAATTGACTAAAAAGTCATATTAAGAAATGAGGTTGTCAAAACATTTACAAATTATCGGATTTATGCACATTTAAAGCACCTTATAACGGCCGTGGGTAATGGATGTGGGTAATGATCGAGGGTAATGACCGTAGTTAATGTCCGTTGGTAATGAGCCATATTATCTGTTTAAAATCAGACTATTGTAAATATTTTTAACAGCCGTAGAAAAAAAAAGTATAAATCATTCATTATACTAAATAATAGTAGCGATTTAAGATAACATCGTGGTGGTTGTAGAAAAGTCTTACTCAAAATTCCCGCCTATCTACCTACCTACGGCATGAGATCTCTCCAAAGGCCTATGCAGGGTTCTAGGGGGCAAAGGAGGTGCACCTTCCTGAATAAACTCCACACCACAGGCCCCCTCTAAAGTTTTATTTTCATCTTCTGGTGAGGGAGAATACGCTGTCCAGATTTGATAGTACTCTTTATTAGGTGATTTGGCATTTTTTGACCGGATTTTCTTTTAGTCCCTATAATAAAAGTGTAAACATATTAAAATTATTTATATCACTTTTTATTTACTTTATTATTGTTTATATATAGTGTCTAAAAGTGTATGTATATAATTACCGAAAATAATAAAATGTATTAAAAAATGTTTAGGAGGTAAACAAATAAAAAACACCCCGTTACCACTTATTTTAAAATTGGAATTCTGTTATACAGGGCTGATTCAAAAATCGATCACGAAGCTTAAGGAGGTGATTCTACTTGACAAAATAAGGGTAGAGAGCTTCATATATATTTTTTTCAAAATGTCATTCGTTTTCGAGTGACTAGCCGTCAAAATTCAAACATATGTATGTTAACGGGGATATAATACCGAATGTTTTAAAAGATTGTTTATTAATGTTTTAATTTTAATAAATTATACTGGATGTTACTATAATACAGAAGATATTATATACAGGATGTCTTATATAATCCTGACCAAATTGGTAAAAATCAGTAAGTACAAAAATTCCGTTATGTACAGGGTTTTTAAAGTTTTACTTTTAAAGTAAAAAAGGGGATTTTAGTGCTTTATTAGGTTTTATATACAGGGTATTCATGTATGTTTGGCTAAAATTTGTAGGGTAGTAAAAACCAGTAATAACAAAAAAGTCGTTATGTACAGGGGTTTTTAAAGTTTGACTCTTATAGTAAACAGATGGGAACTTTAGTAGAAAGTTTTACGTACAGGGTGTTTACGTATATCTGACCACAGTTAAGAAGCATAGTGCGGTATATTTGGGTTTTGCCATATATGGTTCGTTTCCCCCTCTCGTCTTTGAATTATGAGTATTTATTTATTTTTTATGTGCTACGACATTTTTTTTAACTTTTTATTAAAGGGATTTAAAAAAGATGAATATACAGCTGTATGGATGTTTAAAAAAAGAATAAAAAATGACAAAAATATTTCCCCCACCCCCGCCTCCAAATGATATATCGTATCTCGTAAACGAAACAACTTGTAAAAAATATTTTTGTCTCATTTCATAGGTCACCTAAAATGATTTAATAAAATGTGTAAAAACAATTTTCCGCACTCTCGACATAGCGTGCGGAAAGTAAAATAAAAATGATAAAAATTTGAAAGTTCCGTAAAATCTGTGCTGTTTGAGATAATTAAATTAAATTTTGGTAGTAGATACCTAGTATGGGTAAGTTTATACAAGCATATAGAAAATCTATACAGAGTGTTAGAAAAAGTAGTTACATTAACTTAAAAATTAAAAATTTGATATTTAATTTTAGCGTTAGTATTGTGATTAAAGAAATATTTTTTTTGTTTACTTATGTATACTTGTATAGAGTTTCTAAAAAATATAAAATATTTATACAGGGTGATTCAAAAAGAAGATAATTGGGAAAATGTAAAAATAGAAAAAGGGTAATTTTTCCGTTATTAATCAATCTACAGTTTTGAAAAAATAAAAAATATAGTTACTTAAATGACAATTAAAAAAATGTATTAAATAAATATACAAGGTGAGTCAAAAAGATTGTACGTAACTTTAAAATTTAAAATTTGAAATTTATATAGTGACTTTATTTATGAACCTATCAAAATAAATATTTAAAAAGATGTATAAAGACTATACTTTCTTAAAATATATTTTTTAGTATACAGGGTGTTTCAAAAAAATATTATGATTTTGTTTTTGAAAAAATATAATTTATTTTTTTACCTTTGTTTATCATTAGAATCGAATAAAATTTTACTGTCAGGTATATGCATAAGTAAAGAATATAAAAACATATAATTTAAATATACAAAGTGTTTTAAAAAATGATTATACTTTTTTTAAAATTCGTTTAAAACTAAAATATTTTTAATTTATTATGTAATAAAGATATTCTTATAAACTAGAGGCCAAAATACATACTATGAAAAACTACAAAAATAATGTATTTACAACTTTAATACAGGGTGTTGCAAAAATGATATATAGTACCTTTTAAGAAAAAGTTTAAAAATTATTTTTGACGTTAATATATTGTAACCTTTAAAAAATGCTTATACAAATAAATCACAATTGTACATACATTAATCTATTTATTTATTATACAGGATGATTCAAAAGAAATATTTACAAAAAATAAAGAACATATAAACCATCATAACTTTTTTAGTTTTAGCTCTAAAAATTTAAAAAATGTTTGCATTATATAAAGTCTAAAGTTCTTTTATCTTATAACTGTAAATGATATACAGGGTGTATTGAAACAAAAGGATTTTTTTATTTAAAAATTTAAAAGAATCCCACTATTTTATTTATAAGTATATAGGGATGAAATTTTGGTTGAGAATGTACATGACAGGGAAAAATATTATTGTACATATAAAAATAATACAGGGTGACTCAAAAACTTAAAATTATTTTGTTAAATTTAAAATTTTGTACAGAAATATTTATGAATATATAGGAAAGACATTTTAGCTAATGACATATTTAATAGGGAAAAGTATTATTATAAATATAAAAATGATACAGGGTGTCTTAAAAAATTACAATCAACAAACTTAATTACTTTTATTAAAAAATAACAATAAACTACAAAAAAGGGTATAAATATATATTTTTATTTTTCGAATTTTTTAAGGGTATAGCATAGAACATTTTTTAAAATTTATGTTTTATCTGCTTGGACGATTATCTTTAAAAACTGTCTTGCGTCGAATATATCCCCTCTTAGTCCGCAGGAGTGAGAGATATTAAATTACTTAGTTTAAAAATAAAAATAATATGATAAATTTTATTAAAATTGTTTGCATTCTAAATTATCTTTTAAGCAAGAATATTACCGCTCTGATCTCACGTAATTTTGGGGGGTGTTTTCGACACCTGGCAACATTGTTATGCATACAATTGAAGTTTGTATTGTCACAAATGTGTACATTATGCATTTGACAGTGTTGCCAATGTGATTAAAAAAATTAAGTTTTTAGGGATTTCTTGGGAAGAAGGTTGATAATATTTTTACAATAGGGTGGACAAAAGCGCACGCGTCTGTATTTTATTATTTTCACTTCTTATTCGTTTTACTTTAATTTAAAATAATATTTTTAAAGTCAGGAGGAAGGTTTAAATTGTCATGGCGGGTGTAATAGATATAGATTTGGCCCAACCTTTCTAGGTCATAGACAAAAACGCATATACCTGTAAATTAAATTACATTTAAAATGTTATGCCTTTATATTTTGTAAGGTATTTAAGTAACAATGTACATAAAATAGAAAATTTAAACAAAACAAAAATGAGCAATGAAATATGCATTTTTAAATTAATTGCAGGTGCAACCAGTCTAACTTAAGTGAACACGAACATCAATTTAATTAACATAGAAACAAAATAAGAGATCAAACCATATTTATTACCAATTATTTTACTTTTGTTGTCGCTTATATTAATTTTTTTTCAAATACGTCAATATTCGCCGAAAATTAAAGTGTCAGCAATACCAGTTTTGCGCCATTATTTTAGGTACTATTTTACAGCTTGTACCAATTCTTCGGATATTTTGAAAAGTGCCAAAAAGCCAATATGGAGTAAAATTAAATGAAAATAAATAAATTATTATTGTGACTTTCTTTTTTGTACCAATACCAAAAAACAACCAATAGCGTGATTTAAAAAATTAATGTCGGGGATCGTCTAAAGCTAACCAGAACTGCAAATAGTGACACCTTATTCTTTCTTTTACTTATGACCCTACAAACTGGTTTATTAGCCACATCAAGTATTTTAAGTGCCCTAAAGTACCATATTTTTATTATCATGGTTATTAGGAAACTGCTAAGAAATTCAACACCGTCTATATAGAAAAAAAACACAAAATATTTTTCTTTAAAACATATTTACAAAGAAGATACTAGCTAGTGTAGTAGTGTTTAAAATATTAAAACAATAATACTTACTAAAAAAATTTATTTTGTTGGATAAACAAATGATGACCGCAAAATTAATAAACCACATATTCGAAAGTAAAAAACTTACTTTCCTTGAAAAACTTACCTCCTATCGTATTAAATCCATTTATAGGCGATTTTTTCTTTACTCCCGACAAAATTTGTTCTTTATTCGTATCCAAATCTTCCATAGATGTAGATGTTTTAAAAGAGTCCAAAGTCTCTAAAGAATTGGAATTTTTAAGAGGAAATGTATGAGTTGTGAAATTTTCTAGATGTGTAGGTAATTCTTCATCACATTCGTCTTGAAACGCATCATTTTCAATACCGTTGCATTTATTATTTTTCTTTATTTTAATGAATCTCTTTAGTTTGTCGATGGGATCTGACTGTGCTAGATATTCTAAGGTGGTAGAGTCGTAGTAACGAAAACACAGCAGTTTCTCACAATCTGAAAAATAAATAAATGATCCAATGTTTGTCTATAAGCCCTAATTACATTTTATTAATAAGTTCTGTTAAATATCTTTATAGGTCCTTGAGTAGGAGGTATTGAAAATAAAAAGCGTTTATTATTATAGTTAGTTGAGAAAAAAAATCATTTTTTGAAGAGTTTAAAACAATTTTAAAGTGTATGTAATAAAAAAAATTGCATCAGAGCAGCCGAATTAAAAAAACAAAATTAAATGTATTTAATAAGGTAGAGCTATTAATTTTAAATTGAAAACGATGCAAATATAATTTTAAAATATATAACACTTTTACAACAACAATTAGATAATAATGCATATATATATATATATATATATATATATATATATATATATATATATATATATATATATATATATATATGTTATGAAATTGACAAATACAGTCTTCGGTCTTCGAAAGTTCTTATCAAATGGGAAACATTTTAATAATTATTAACTTTATGAAAAAAAGTGCCTCTTCGTAAAAAGTCTTGCTTAATGAAAATATAAATTTCCACACAAATTGTGTGTATGCACAGAGCTGGCTTAAAAAGACTTGTTTCCAAATTAATATACAAAGTATTTTCTAACTTCGATACAAAACTTTAAAGAGTGATTTATTATGTATTTGTGTAAAGAAAAGTTCCTATAAACATATGTCCGGAGTTGCTTCGTTTCTGAGATACAGGGCTTTAAAGTTTTTAAAAAAGTCGATATTTTATAAATAGTTTAAATACACCGATTTGCGGTTTAAATTTGGTACGTTTGTTTAATGTAATAAAGCGCTTGTAAAGCTTTAACTAAATTAACTTTATTAGATCCAGTGTTGTCTCAGTGGAGCTCCACAGCCAATATTATTAAGAGAAAATCTACGCCATTGTCTTCTTATGTAGTTTTTATATTATTTTCCTACCACGAAGAAATAAAAAAATAGGTACAACTTTTAGTGCAGGACATTTTTTTCGTATCTGGCTTCGTATTTAGGATCTCGGACATATGTTTATAGGAACTTTTGTTCATAAAATTACATTAGAAATCATCCTTTAAAGTTTTGTACCTAGAAAATACCCTGTATTTTAGTTTGCAAATAAGTCTTTTTAGGCCACCCTGTACATTTAACATACAAATATTTCAGTGGAAATGTATTTTTCATCAAGCAGGACTTTTTATAAAGAGGCATATTTTACGTAAAGTTAATAATTAAAGTTTTCCATTTGGGAAGAACTTCCGAAGACATGCTGTATAAAGGTATTTTCTAATTGTGGTAAGAGCCTATGTATGGGTTTTTTAAATGAAAACTAGTCTATTTCAAACATAGGCCTGGAAATGCATTGTTTCCAAGATTCGCTGTTAAACTTTAAGAAAAATATATTTTTACTAATATCTTATATAGTATGTAAATGGCTCTAAACTAAAGTGACCATACGTCCCGATTTTTGAAGGAATGTCCCGCGTCCCGCTGATTTTAGAAAAATCCCGATTTTTTGAAAAGGTCTCGACTTGTGGTGGACCGCGTGTAAGGTTTTTTTGGGAGGGGGAATAAAAGATAATTTCGTATTGAAACATTTGAAGTATTATTTCAAAGGAAGGAGGATTTTTTGAGAAAAAAACAAAATTTTTATCTTATTTAATTTCGGTCGATTTGTCTGAAAATGTGGTCACTTTTACTCTAAACTGGTTTTAATAATTTGGCGTTATTATTTGCAGCATTTGGGGGCTTATTAAGCTCTAACTTAATAAAATTTATTAAAATTGGTTAAATAAACATAAAGCTTTTTGGTCAAATAAGTTTTTATTATATCTTGCTTAGTTTTAATTAAAAAATATTAAAATCCATTGCACTTATCCTTGCCCCCAGCCAAGAAAAATTCAAAACACTTAATTTGCAAAAAACACTTTGTTACATGGCTATTAAATTTTCAATTTGTTGGTGTTGTTACGAAATTGTAAGTAAATATTATAAAAAATAGTATCAGAAAGAAATATATTTGCTTATGTTTATTGTTTGATTATGCAAGGTTTTTTCCAAAAGTTACAGGCAGGATACAAAAATATAAAGAGAAAAGAAGGTTGTATTTTTAAATGTTTAATTTAAAAAAAAATGTTTAATTGTTGAGGTGACATTCCGAGGCCCTCTGGTATTAATACATTTAATTAATTAAGGGCTAAATAAGCCCCCTGCTCCTGTTAATATTACTGCTAAAATTTTCCCCAATCGAATAGGAAATATTTCGGATATTAATAATAAGCCAAAGTTGGGTGTATCCCATCGTGGCACACTTTCTTAGGGCCAATTTTATGACACCTTGTCGGACCATTTATAATGACCCAACTCGGCACACAGAACTTCCAGGTAATAAAAGACATATATACATATAAAGTGTGTATTAGCTTTGTATGAGTCTCATACCACGGTATTAGTCTTGGATTTAATTAAGGAATTAAAAAAGGTCTTGCTTACCAAAACTAACCATTCGTATGTGTGTATTAGTATTGGGTTTAATTAAGGAATTTAAAAAATGCGTTGCTTACCAGAACTAACCCATCGTAAGTATATATTAGTCTTGGGTTTAGTTTAGAAATTAAAAAAATATATATAATTACTGTTTTATTAGACATACTTAGATACAAATAATTTATGTGCCCAGTTGGGCGGGTTAAAACCGAAGACGGTTTTCAAAACCAAAGAACTAAAACCAATTTTTTAAACCGAAAACGGTTTTTAAAACCAAAAACGGTTCTCAACTAAACAAAAAAATTGGGGTTCCCATTTGAAAAAATAAAGATGAAATGAATATGACCTTAAAATTGTAGTCAAAGTCAGAAACTAGTGATTCCAATAAATTTGTCCTTTTATTTCAAACGAGTTTTACTTGAAACATTTTCTTCTAAAATGCGCCGTTGTCCGGTTATTTGTATGTCTAAGGTTAAATGAACCACCCTGTATAATCTGTCAAGCAATATACGATTTTACAAAATGAACGGTATTTCTTTTTTTTAGATATAAACCGCAATCAATCAAAAACCGATTAATTGATATTTGAAGAACCGGTTTTCGATTTTGGTTTGATTATCTAAAAAATCGGTATTTGAAAACGGATTATCCGCAAAACCGGTAATCGAAAACCGGTTTTTCAGAAACCGGTTAACCGGGATTTAAAAACTTTTTCAAAACCGGTTTTTGAATACCTGTTTTTTTTTGGGTTTTAGCCAACAACCGCGGTTAACCGAAAATCCGGTTTCGGTTGCCAGCACTACTTGCTATTAGGAAACGCCCTGTATAGTAATGTAAACGATTATAATTAGTATCCATTAAGGATTATTGCATTTATTTTTACAAATAAAGGTCTTTTATATTAGCCTAATGATGTTCTTACCTAATACTGTAATCAAACTGAGCATCACCATATAAATATAACAATGAAAATAAATATTGCTTAATTATTTATTAAAATAATAATTAATTCTATGGCGCAAACGGTAATAATTTACCACAAATATATTTACTTTTATCTTATTTATATACTTTTATTTATATTTTATATCATATCCTAAACAGATACCTGTAATTCATTAATGAATTAGGATACACAAAATTGCAAAGTTTACAACACTCTGAAACAAACAGAGCAATAAAACCAAGGTATTAAAAAAATCGGAAATCAATTTAATAAACCTATTTTCAGTTAAAAAAGTGGTATGATTTGTCAAAAATATTCGTTCTACAAGGTAGTTTTTTTACGTAAAATATTTAGATTAGAGTTTTTACAAAAACTTTAAAATATATTTAACAATTTATATAATTATTATCATTATTCTCTTCTAATTTATACACCAAATTATTTTATTAATTTTGAAGTAAAACACAAACTTACCATTATTATGTTGCCTAGGTATATCTAACAGCCACATTGTACTTTGTTCCTGTCCACACACTACCTGTTTCGCCAGACATTCATCAACACTGGTACTATCTGAAAAAAAAAACAATTTGAATACAATTTTTCAAATCTCAAATAGACTATACTTTTCCAATTATTATCTGGGTGGTCAAATCTTTTATACATCGGCTCAATATTTAAATGCCACAAAGTACAATAGTACAATGAGAAACAACACTACGATACTTTTAGTTATAAAAGGTTTTAATACAGAATCAGCCAGTGAGACATGTAAACAGGCAATACGTGAAAAGGAGACAGTCAAACGCAAATATCGGCATGTAAACATTTCGGATTTGATGACTAATAGTTCTTGCTTTGTTATTATTGCATTACTGGTCGATATACCTTAAAGAATAGTTAATACAGTATAGGTCCTAAGTCAAGGCATAAACTTACACAATTTGTTGGGTTAATTCTCTAGCATACTAAACATTATTTATTATAATCTGCTTAGGGCAGGGATTCCCAACCCTATTTCTATTATGACGCCTTTGGTAATTTGAAATTTTCCTACGACGCCCCTTAACTCTCGACTCCTTCAAAAATACCTTCAGTTTAATTACTAGCTTAGAAACAGGATACAAAAAAGACTGTATTTTATTATTTGTATTTTTTATTCGAAAATATGAACAAAGAACATTCTAAGCATAAAAATTAATTAAGAGATATTATTGAGAAGGGTATGCTTGCTTTTCTCCACTTTTCTGTGTACAGCTTCTCAAATTCGGGCTTCAGTTTGGAAATTGCCACTCTTATTTCTTTCTCTACGTCTATTTTTAAACTGTACTTTATTAAAGCAACTGCAGAAAAGTCCGTTTTGCACAAGTATAAAGTCGGAAATGGTAATAGAACCTTTAGTGTTCCAGATCCAATAGCAAGATATTTCGGAGTAACTAAATTTCAAAATTTAGATAGTTTATACCTGTCGATGTCGTATAAAAACTTTAGGCTGGAGTCACAAAACTGTTATTCTATAAGCTGTTCTTCTGCTGTTTATGATGTAGTCGCCTGGAAAGGATCCCTACAGTGGCGGCTCGTCAGAGGAGGCAATTGAGGTTTATCCTCCGCATAAAATTAAAGGCTATTTATCGCAATAATTTTTAAAATAAGGCAAATAATTATGAATATTTTTTTCTAAAAATGCTTGGGTATCATTAATTTACCATTAATTTCTAATATAAATACATAATATCCCCGAATTAACACTATCACTACCTACCACACTGCATCAAACGGCTTACGAACTGCGAAAATTTGAATAACGAAGAAACCATCAACCCGAAATAAGAAATGCCATACGTACCAAGGGAGGCAAGCTTCCAGCCGATAATACCGGACGCTATAAAAAACAGATTCGCGAGCCCTATTACGCAGAGACAAACGTCCCGCTTTTTAATTTTTGTCATTTAAATTAAACCCCCAGAGAAGGCTAGCCTCAGTTGGTTTTCGTTAGTGCTCGTGTCACCTGTGTGTTTGTTTTTGTTTTGATTTAGCTATTCCGAATGGCGTCACGGGCCAAGACTAATAAAAATATTTTGGTAAATCGTTTTAATGAACGTTTTAAAAGCGCAAATTCGGTACCCTTTAAAAATAATACAAAAAGCATAAGAAAGGCCACCTGCAATCGGACTATTTTATACAAAGGCGCCGCTATCCTTTATTGCGACGCGCCGTTACACTATGGGATAGAAATCCAAAATTTTGGCCAAAAAGCAACTTTGAAATTTTAATGGCTCATGCTGTGTATTTCAAAGTAGACACTCCAAACTACATGTACGCAAAATTATAAAAGGATATGACGACTTCTATTGGGGTAATAGGAAACTTGAAAATTTATTTTAAGTAAACATAAATATACAACATTTAATCTACTTAGTTTATTATTAGCCTTGTTTACTTAAAAAGTAGAAGAGTTTAAATAATAAGAGCTATTGTTGTGTTCCAGATGCAGTCTCGCTACTTTTGTCAAAGATTTTTTTACCTTTTTCTTTATCAGTTACAACTGCCTTCCTACTTTTTGCTACTTCTGAGTGTAAGGACAGATACAAGATTTTTTTATAATTTACAAGGTTTTCCATTTTAAAATTTAATATGTTTTGTCCTACACTGTATATCCTAAATGATAAAAGCATTCTGATGAAAGATATGGATTCTACAGAATCTACCCAACAAAACAGTGTTTTTAATTTATTTTATACGTTAAAAATAAAAAAGTTGGGAAGATGTATCTCTATTACGCTTCTAAGAATAATTTCAAATTATTTTTCAGATTTGAATGGTCATATTTCCAAAACTAATTGGGATAAACACATCAAATGTAGTATTTTTTAAAAGCATTTTAAAGATTTTTTGGTGGTGATATAATATTCAGGGTATTCCATTTAAAAAATCATACTTATTGTCGTACCCTGTATATCATATGAGATAATAATCATCGGATTACTAATTAGAATACTACCGAATAAACCAAACAAGCTGACATTTTAGTTTATTTTGTACAATAAAAATAATAATGTTAAGGGGGTGTAAATTTATAATAACATATAATAAGTTTTAGGTTTCCAAAAAGCATTTGTAATAATTTATAATATTTTTCCAGTAAAAAGCACCTCATTTTAGATTGGTAAGTTTCAGAATTTTGACCAAAAAAAATAATTTCTATCCCATAGTGCGATGACCAGCTGCATCAACCGACATATCATAAAAGAAATATAGCAAAGGCGGCCGCGAAGACAAGCATGCCGATTTATTTGCTTTAGACTTTTTGTGATTTTTTTTTCTTATCAAAGAGCACCGAATTTACATTTTTAAACTGTTCCTTCTATAATATTTTTAATCTGTTTTTAAAGTGTATTCTTTTAAGGTGTTTTCGGTAAGTTTTTTTTTATTTATTATGGATAAGTTGGACGAAATTAAAAAATCTGACTATATAGTCGATTAGTTGCTGACAAATTATTTTAATTCTTTATCTTATGATAATAAATTTTAGATTAATAAAACTCTGAAAAGGCTTCAACCAAATTTGATTTCAATTAAAGCGTCAGATAATGGACAAAACCGAGGATTTAATATTAGTTGGTACAATAAAGTCGATTGGTTAACCGGATCCATTTAACGAGAA
>JACEGR010005068.1:0-78239 GCA_014170235.1 Listronotus bonariensis | reverse complement strand
AAAGAAAAAACGTGTAGCACAAAATTGAAAAATTCGGCAAGTGTGGAGATTTTACTATTCAATTACACATTTCCAAAACATCGTAGATACCAAAGATAAATGTAACCAGCCCGAATTTCAAGCATTTTATGCCAATGAATAAATAAAATTAATTAATATTTTTACTATCATTTTTTTATAATTTCTTTATTCATATATAAAGAGTACACAAAATTATTTAAAAAAAATGTTCATGAAGTTTTGCGACCTTGAAGTAGAAATAGAAAAAAACGCCATGTCCTCGTTGCTATGATTTCTACCCTCATAGTTATTTGAAAATTAGAAAATTGGCAGATTCTTGGTTAATACAAATGTCGTTTTTGCGTAAACCAAAACACTGAAAAAAAAATCCAAAAATGGCGGCCACTCAAAAATAGGGGTCGATTTTTTCATCAGTTTTCTAGAATATTCATGCCAAATTTAAGTTTTATTAGGTGCCTAAACAAGAAGTTTCCAAACCAGCATAGACCTTATTCATACGGGTAGCCCGCCCTCCAATCGCTTATTGTTAGAGTCGTCCGCTCAAACCGGTCTAGTTGCCACGTCATTAAAACGGCTGCAATTTTAAAAATAATTCGAATTTTGCAAAATCCTTTTAGGGAGATATTCTTAAATATTTAAGCTTTCAAAATATGAAAAAAAATCGACTTTTACAAATTTCTAGACTAGGACAAGGTTAGTTTATATTAATAAGGTTGCGACATATCCTCAACATTTAGGCGGTTCGAGGTCGGGGACGCAAGGAAGGGCACTTCTCGGAGAAAAGTTGGCAAGACTGGGTAAAAATCAAAGCTGAAGATCAATCCAGTGGCGTCTAGAATTTGCGCATTGTTTTGGAAGTGATATTTGTTGAAATATATAATTCCAAATGTTTTTTATTTAAAGTAAAAGAATTTACAACTTAATAACAATTAAAAACTGTTGTGTAAACAGTTGTTCTACTAATACAATAAACTGTATATATCTCCGGCACTGAACAACATGGCCGAAAAATAGGAGATGTGACGTCATAACACGTCAAAGCAATATGGCCGAATATCGTGACCTTATATAGACCGACTTTGGACTAGGATACCCCCTTAAAGATATTATTTAGGAACTGCGGTACTTTTTGCTAAACAATTTTTATGAAAAATTTCACAGATTTTTTTTCTGTGTAACCGGCAAAAATTTGCTAAATAAAATGTGGCACGCAGATTTTAAGGAAATGCAACATAATTGCTCTGGAAAAATTACATATATTACGCGATAAATGCAGAACTTCCTCTGTACATATTTGATATTTTTGCCTTTGTTATAATATTATGAACTTTGAAACTTTTAAGATATTGTCGTTGAAAAGTTATTTATAATAACGATTTACTTAAAAGTTCGTTGTGGCGGTGCAAAGAGAAATTGTTAGTTTAATTTATTTTAGTAAGAAATGTTAGTGTCACTGGCTAGTAAGTATTGCGAAAAAATTATTTTATACTTGTATTGTACAGGGTGGTGCTTTTTCGTTGACCTTGCAAGGTATAGCGAGAACTAAAAGGGGTAGAACAAAACTGATTGCACAATCTGGATTTCACGTTTTAAAACAAATTCAGTGGTGAAAGTAAATCATGCCTAGCTTGATTCGTTTCGGAGATATAGAGTGTTTTTCAAAATTTGTCAATTTGACCAGGCACTTATAATTCGCTTGATATTAGAGATAGAAAAATATGTAAATAGGAAAGTTTTAAGGATTTCTACGTAGAACTCAGTGGCGTACCTATATTTTTCCATTGATTTTTATTTTAAAGTTATAATACAAAGTTGGGGTATTTTAAAATGAAACACCCCATATTTTATCAGTCATCAGTTAAAAGCTCTCCCCAAAAGCTGTAAAAACTGCACTTCATATAATTATTTTTTATTAATTTCGAAAATATGGCCATAATCAGGTTTTTTTATGAAACACCCTGTACATTTTATTACCATTGTAAAGATATTTAAAGGAGCCTTAAAAAATACCACATTTTATATGTCAATTTCCTATTTCCTATATGACCGTCTAAAGCTTAAAATTAGTAGATATAATTTTTAACGCCCTAAGATTTGGAAGATCATATTTCCCAAACTATTGGAAAAATTATTTTAAAAGTGGTATTTTCTTCAAGATCTTTAAAATGTATTTTTATTGCTACAATATACAAGGTGTTCACAAGAACTTCTGAAGATGGCTATTGGCTATATTTCCAAAACTGTAACAAATTAATTATATCAAATGTGTACACAGGGTAATCCATTAAAAAAGAGCTTTAAGTTAGTACTTTAAAATACAAATAAATGGAAAAATGGGGTACGCCACTGAATTCTACGTTAAATAGCCTAAAACTTTCCTATTTACATTTGTCTCTAATATCAACAAGTTACAAGTGCCTGGCCAAATTGACAAAATTTGTAAAACACCTGTATCTCCAAAACAAATTAAATAACTTAGCTATGATACACCTTCACCACTGAATGTTTTTCCGAAATCAAAATCAAGATTGTGCAATCAGATTTTTTTCTTTAGTTTTGTATTTATACCCCTAACATGCTTTACCTTGTGTTACAGACGCTTGTTCAAACACTTTGTTAAATAATTGATCAAGAAATGGGTAATATTAGATAATTTTACTCTTAAGCTATTGCCTTTTTTTTATTTTAAGGTTTTATTAACTTGCATTTTTTATTGAGTAATGATGCAAAATAGCTAATTTTAAGGCTTTACTTTTATATACATTTGATATACAGTGTGGTTCATTAGGTATGCAACCAATGGAAAATTTTAAATTAACCCTGTATGATACAGATTTTTATTATTCCGATTTAATATTTTTTCAAAGCAGTTCCAACCAAGTGACTTTTTAACAAATTTAATTACATCGAAGCGATTTTGTAGAATTGAACTGCATTTATATTTTTTAGGTAAACGCTAACTTTAAGTTTGTTGCAAGGATATTTAATAGGGCCCTAAAATTATACAAATATGCTTTTTATTAAGGAAAATATACTATAAATAATAAAATGCGTATAAAAACTTCTTATTTACCTTGTAAAATTTTTGTTTTCAATTTTTATGACGGTGTAGAACAGATAATTTAAAAATTAAAAAATAAATGAATAAAAACCCTAATAGGAGGCCATGAACATTTCTTCGTATTTTTAAAAATAAGGGTACTTTTTACTGCAGTTTTTTTTAATCTTTTTTGACCCACCCTGTATACCATAAAACTTCTCTTTAGTAAAACTAACTACTGCTATACAGTTTCTGGACCATGCAACTAACTTTTATAAAGAATAAAATTTTCTGACAAATTGCAAATAATAAAAGTTTTCTCCATTTGTTGCATACTTAATGGAGCACATAGTATATATAAATTATACAATAAAAATAACAACTCCAATTTCTTTGGCAATTGGACAAGCTAATTAATCCAAAAATTGAGAAAACTTTTTTAGTTACCTGATTTGTTCCATTTTTAGTTTTCGCCATACCCTGCAAGTTAACGAAAAGGCGCCACCCTGTCCATTGAAATTAGAAATTAAATCAGATGTCAACCCCAAAACCTTTTTATTGTTAATAGTAAAAATACATTAAAAATCAGTTTTTCAAGTTTATTCTGCACATTTCTTTAACTCAGTAATCAGATTCTTTTATTCACTAGTTTTTTTCTGTAACTACAGAAATTATATTATTAATATTATTATTTTAACTACTTTTGATCGCGATTAACTCAGAACAAATAGAGTTAATAATATGCGGTTTTCGCAGAAAACCTTAGATCTTTTTAAAGTGTTTTTTATCTTTTCCTTGTCATTTGGTGTTGTGACATTCACTTAACACAAAACAGAATGGACGATTTTCGAATAAAATGAAATAAAGGTAAACTTTGTAAAAAATTGCTCTAAACAACCGTTTCGTAAATATGTCTAGTGCAACCGAAAAATGGCTTTTAAAAGAACGTATTAGCCATAACTACAACTGCCTTATAATAAACGAATAATGATTTAATGTATGTATTCATCCACATATTTGGTTGCACTACACCACCAAACACAGGCAAATCTAAAAAACGGTGACTCAGAGCCATTCATACAAAAGTACACCTTTGTAAAAAGCAGGGACAATGTAATGGTTTACTTAGATGGTACATAAAGAGTAACAATAAAAAATGGCATGTTTTGGAGAAATTCAAAGTAGTGTAGGTGGGTGTCGTCCAATTAACAAATAAAAATAACATCCGATATGAATAGCTCATGTTAACTAAAAAGAAGGTGTATCGAATTTAGTTATTTGAGACACTGTGCGTACAATTTTTTACATGTAGGTATTGAACGCAGCTAGTGTTCTAAAGGTTTTTATTTTTCTGATAATGTCATGCGTTAAAAATGTATGCATATAGAAAGAAAGTTAATGCTCTCAACAAAACAAAAATTGATTACTACTTGTTGAAATATGCGTTTTTAAAAAATTTTATCTTGTTATTTATGTAACTATACCAATAAAAGGTTTTTGAACTCCGGCCTTTGTCAAGCTTTTGTTCCAACTTTACATTTTTATGCGCCGTTTGTTTAAGACCGCTCCTTTATTTTATTTAGAGTAAAAACGGAAAATTTAAACATTTTCCTTTTTTAATTTAGTTTATTTAGAGAAAACATTTTAGCTTTAGATGTTTTTATACATTCCCCCCTCCCCAATTTTACACAGTGACGTAGCTAGGCGAGGGCGAAGTGGGCTCTCGACCACGGCCTCGCACTCAGATAGATTCATTGGATAGATCTTGACGACGAAAGAAAAAGGGCCTTGCTGATGCGACTTCGCCCAAGTCTTTATAAGTCTAAGCTACGGCACTGATCTGAAATTTTTAAATCAGTGTTTAATAAACTTCAGGTTAAAGTAAGAGTAACACCATTAAACGGTCTTAAACTAACATTGTACTCTGAAGTAGATTTAACATCATTTTAATGGAGTAATTTTGATAACATCTTAGTGTGTATTTTTATTTTATTTTTGGACAAACCACGAAGGCTAAAAGCCTAAATACTAACGTACCGTGGGTGTCTTAAGCGAGGTAAGAGGGAGTTTGTTGACACGGGACTTAAATACTTGAAGATTTGGGGAGGAAGGAAAGACCACCGCGGGCAGCAGGTTCCACAATCTAGAAACTCTAGGGATAAAAGAACGAACAAAGTGGGAAGTTCGGGGCCTGTCCAGTTGGACAGTATAGGGATGCATACTCGCGGAACCACGAGTTTCTCTGTTGGGAACCGTGAGTGGAGGAACTATACTGGACAATTCTTCAGAGCAGAAGCCATGGAAGTACCTATAAAAAGCGATAAATCCCCCACAGCCCGACGATGGGCAAGAGAGGAAAGCCTTTCTGTAAGTAAAGGATCATTAATGAGACGAATAGCTCTTCTTTGAATAGAATCAAGAATGCTTAGGGTTGTGGGGGATGCCATGCCCCAGATATGAGAACAATATTCCAAGGGAGGTCGGATTTGGGACACATATAAAGTGTATAAATTAGAAGGGGAAAAATACTTTTGGCTCGAAAAAGAAATCCAAGCTTTTTGAAGCTGCTGTGGCTATAGATACAATGTGTTTATGCCAGTTAAGATTACTTTCAAATGTGACGCCCACAAGTAGTAAGTAGAGTATGAGTATTTGATGACTCTTTTCGCGACAAGGAACATGATTGTGTTTTGGATGCATTAAAATGGACGAGATTTTTAGCGCCCCAATCCAATATTAAATTAAGATCCTGCGAAAGAGATATCTGCATCGCTCTGCGTTTGTTTTCCAAGTCAGGTTTAGTGATGGGTTTAGGAACCTGAAAACTGGAGTGAAGGGTACTATCGTCGGCGAAACTATGAATGGAATTAGTTGTGGACGAGAGAAGGTCGTTGATGTGAAGAAGAAACAATGTTGGTGTCAGAACTGGGCCCTGAGGGACTCCAGCATTTATTTTGTGAAAGCTTGAAGAATGGCCGTCCACAATAACTGATATACGACGATCAGATAGATAACTAGAGAGCCAAGTACAGAGTTTAGTTGAAAGACCATAGGAGGGAAGTTTATTAAGAAGTGCGGCATGCCAGACCTGGTCAAAAGCTTTGGATATATCAAGGGCAACGATCTGGGACTCACCTAGAAACTCAAGAGACTTATTCCAGCAGTGTGATACGAAGGAAAGAAGATCTGCTGTAGATCTTTTGTGGCGAAATCCATACTGCCTGTGTATAATTATAGATAACCCGCCGTGTTTTTCTGGGGTTAAAAATTGTAACAAAATACACGGAAAGAACTGTGTGAGCAATTAAGAAGCTCCAAATCAAATCGCAGTTTTTGATTAAAACACAATTATTAGAATACCTCACCACTTTTACTTCGCGTTTTCTACTTTTTAAAGTGTTTTATTTAAAATATGTAATATTTATATATTTATAATATAATATATTTTTATTAAAAACTTTTCGAACATAAATAATAAAACGCCGAGTAAAAATTGTAAAATACTACTAAAATTGTGATATATCAAAAACTGAGTTTTGATTTGGAGCTCCTCAATTTATAGTGACAATTTGTAGCACAATTATTGTAGTTTTATTTAACAGTTTTTGTTTAAAAACGTACCATTTATGAAGCTAGTGGATCCTACATTATTTTAGGAAGCTTCGTGTAGCACTGTGTTATACCGGTTGAGCCAAATAACATAACATATAGGCAATGTGAGGAATGGAAAAGGGACAATCTAACTAAATACCGGCATGTAAACAAGTAAACATACGTGACTAATTGTTTTGTTATCCTATTACTGGGCAATATACCAAAACTGCTTGCTCATATAGTATATCAAAGAAGAGAAGGTGCTATATTACAGTAGCACATAAATTATAGTAAAGGATTTGGACGATTTGTTGCTGTCACATTGTAGCAATGATTACTAACATATAAATATAACATATTGTAGGCATTGATAATTATTAGCAAAGTTTGCATGTTTGAGATAAATACTGGTTTTACGAACTTAGGTTCACTTAGTTTTTCACAGGGCGTGATGCACAATAGGCTACTACGTTTATTCGACATTGCTACTTCTTAGCTTCTGCGGTTGGTGATCTCAATTAGCTCTAAAAGATAAACCTTTGGCTAGTCTGAAAATCTGCATCTCCAGATCGGACAGTGTTCGACAGGTGCAACCTTGCAGTGCACCGAAATTAAAAGCAGTAAGGAGTGTTTCCTCTTTTATTTTTGTAAAATTCAAAATTAAAGTCTCAACCTTTGTGCAGTGCAGTGTTTACTACGCACAAGTTGTGATGTATAATACAATATAGAGCAGGGGCGCATTCAGAATCGACGCCCGGTAAAGACCCGTTAAAGACATGGGCAAGACCTTATCAAAACCAAACATAAGGAACAAATTCGTTTGCCAAGGTCAGGTTGCGGTAAAGTTTACCCCAATTTTGTCGAATCTGAATGCGCCCCAGTGGTAAAGGAAGCAATAATTTTTCTACAATTTGCAGCGGGCGTCTATTTGACTACAAATACTTGTTAAATTTCGTGCAATTGTATAGGTCCTCTTGCTTTAAAACTACGTGTCTACTCGTTCTGGTCTCATCCGACGTGTAATGTTGGAACGTAGCATATGTATATACCAGAGGTTTAAAAAGGGTACTAGCAGGTTTAAAGCACAACAGTAGTTTATGAATAAAGACAGTACGTGCTATATTTGAAATGAAGGCATTTTATTTAAAACCAAAAGTGAGACATCGGTAAATAAAATTATTGTTAATTGTTGTGATTAAACTAGGCTAGGAATTAATTGTTTGTGGTTTTATTATCCATAATAATTATAAAGGGCATAGTTAATTTATAGATATTTAACAGTTTAAGCACACATATAATATGTTTTATTGCTTACAATTAATAATATTTCCCTACTCATTTATTTAGAATGTTATAAATTATATTTATTGTAGAGGTTTATTGGTGGGTAATTATTTTGGGTCAAAACTCACCAATCAGTTAAGGAGTATTTATTCAAAAAAACGTGTTCACCCTGCTGAAAACCAATTTTTTAATAATAAAACTCATAAAAGTCCAAAGGTAATTTCTTATGGTACAATTCTGTTCAATGAAAAGTTGTATACAACAGTTGTATCCTGTAAACCTGCCTACAATATCCAGCATTTCAAAAAAAGTTGTACAAGAAAATACAAATATACATCATTTTTTAAAATCATATAGTGGGGTCAATCCATTTAAAACTATTTCTTATAAATTAATTTTATTTTTTAAAAATAACAGCAAATACATATATTTAAAAAAGACAAAATTTAACAATGAATGATATATAACAAGTTTCAGATTAATTAATTTAGAAAAAATATGTAAACAACATCTGTAACAATTAAAACAGTAATATCTAATATTTCGTCATAGCACCGTTTCTTTCTAAAATTTCATTTAGCCTACGGGGTATAGAAGAATAAAGGTTTGCGATAAACCGAGGATCATTACTTAATTCATCCCATGTTTGTTCAATAAAATTTATCAACGTGTCTCTCTTTTGTGGTCTAAAATTTATATCATATATTTTTTTAGTCATCATGCCCCACACTTTTTCAATTATATTGACATCAGGACATTTTGCAGGCCACACCATAGTTTCAACATTGTTTGTTGCAAAGCACTCTTATTATTTGGGTATTATGGACTGGACAATTATCTTGCTGCAGTATGAAACTGTTTTCGGGGAAATGATCTCTAACACCACACATTTTCCAAAATATTTTTATATGTAATTGCGTTAAATCTTTCATTTAAAACCCAACACACCCCTAGTCCATGTCTACTTAACCACGCCCACACATTTACCAAAAATATTCCAGATCGATCAGAATTGTTAATATATTCTTCATTTTATCTAGTTTTATTTGGTCTGTATACCCTAATATGTCTGGTGGAAGTTGTTTAAAACACTTTTTCATTAATGAACACCACATTATCCCAATTTTTTTTCCCTTAGAATATTGTTTAGGGCAAAAATTATTCTGCCCTGTTTATATTCATTAATTAGAACTAATTTCTTTGCAGCAACATCGTTTTAAGATGTGACTTTTTAATGCTCCGACAGGCCGTTGGTCGAGATCTTGGGAAATTCGTTTGTCCTATAGCATTTAGAAAACTTGATCTCCTCTTCTTCTTGGGTAGATATTCTAGGTCTGCCTGTTGGTTTCTTTTTCTCCAGCGTTTCACAAATTTCCCATCGACGTTTATTTTTTGCACTTTATTACTTCAAGTCTTTGAATAGAATTAAGTTGTGGCATATTGTTCCAATAAAAAAATCAAAACCTTTTCTTGTCAAAAACCGACTAATCAGTGTCATTAAAAATTTAAAGACATTTATTTAACCCTGAATTACACTAGCCTAAAATAGCCGTACAACACTTTTATGAACAGTACAAGACCGCCAAAAAATTGGACACATATGGAAAAAAAAATTTTGAAATTATAAAAAAATATATTTTTTAATCACTTTTGCTTATTGAGTAACCAATAATAATTCAATAATAACATCCGGCTCATGGGCGTCGGTTGGGGAGATAATTAATAAAAATTAAATTAAAATATTAAAAAGTGGGGTTAGTTGGCTCAATACCTAAAAATGTTATTTAAAAAAGTTGTTTAGAATTTAATTTTAGGTCTATGTGCAAAATATGCAATAATAATTTAAAAAAGACATTTTTGCAAAAAAAAAAGTTAGGTAAATTTACAAATCTTAATTTTTTTCTTTAAGATACGTTTTCGAACTATAAAGTGACGCATTAACTTAAATTATCATGCTTTTTGTATTTGCTTTCACCTTTAAAAAATAAAATAAAAAGAAAGTAGATTTGGCAAGTACTCTCAGTGTATACACCTGAGAGCTATATTGTAATTTAAAAATCTAAAACAGGTAGATCATTTTAATAATGTGTTTTATATTTGTCTTAAAGCATAACCATGTTGCAAATAAACTTGGTATGAAATGTGCAATATCATTTGTATATCAGTAAGGGTTTCAATTATTGGGTGCGTGACTTAACTTTAATTAAAATATAAGAAGAGAACTGCTTTACAGAACGGTTAATGTTTAATAACATTTTTATTTAATAAAAATGGTCTTTTTGCTATGGCTTATTACATTTTGATTGTAATATATTAATACAGCTCTTAGAAAAAACAGGTGTACACACTTAGAGGACTTGCCAAATCCCATTTTTTAAATTTTCTCATTTTAAATGTAAAAGAAAATATAAAAATTATGATAAAATAAATCAGTTCGTTACTATATGGTTAGAAAACGTATTTAAAAAAAATACAAGATTGACCGAATTTTTATTATAATATTTTTTTTATTATTTATTTTTATTTTATTATTTCAAATTTTAAATATCGACCTAAAATTAAATTCTAAACAACTTTTTTAAAATCTTTTTGGATATCGAACCAACTAACCTTAGTTTTTGATATTTTAATTTAATCTTTGTTAATTATTTCCTCAACCGACGCCCATGAGCCGGATATAATTAATGAAATTTAGGTTACTTGATAAACAGGGGTGATTTCCAAAAAGAGTTTGCACATACAGGAGTTCAGTCTCCTAGGTGCATAGTATTATCTATCATTAATGTGCAATAAATTACTATTATTTAGAATTATATTGTTATAACGTGTATATTGTAAAAAAACAAAATACTGTAATATATTATTATTATTATTATTATTATTATGTTATTATCTTCGAAGCCAAAAGTCGCCGGTTCGATTTCCAGCGGGGAGACATATTTAGGTAGTAGTTATTTGAAAATAACGTCCATGGTGGCACTACCGCGATGTCTAAAAGGTGCTGTGAAATGCATAACTGCATGTTTCCCTGCTTGGACAACGTTAAAGGAACAGGGGGAACGATGGGTTAAACATCTAATAACCCGACACCCACGGTACTCTGGTATTTAGGCATAGGCCTTCGTGGGATGTCAAAGATAAAAAAAATTTTATCTGAACTTTTGTCATATTTCAATAGTAGAATCTGCCCTTAAATTTTCTTATCAACATTCCGTGACACCCTGTATAAATTTTTAACACTTTACCACACTGCATCTTAAGAGTTAAATGATTTATACGAAAATAGTCCAGCTAAACGAAATTGGCAGACTTTTTTGGCAACAGCCAACATGATTGTGTTTTTATTAATTAAAGTATATAAGATTGTTGGTGCCCTAATGCAATCTAAATTAATGGTTCTATCGAAATCATGTCATGCAAGAGGTTTTCGCAAATACTAACAAAATTGAATGACGGAACAAAATGTTTCACAACTTAATGTAGCGTGATGAAATCCAATTGTAGGAAATATTTTAATAACCGTATAAATTAACTTTAAAAAATCAAAGTGTCAAATTTGAGATTAATTTATTTTTAATAAACTGATGTTATGCTCCGAAAATAATTTATATAATCATCACAACATTATATATTCACACTGTATAATTAATATAATGGACTAAACGATGTTATACATACATATACGATATATTACAGAGAAATACTTTTTTAACAAAAAAAGTTGTTTTTAGTTACATTACTTTGTACACGGAATAAGTAGAATCATTATTTTAATTTCATTAGCCCGACATATCAATTGGGACATCTTTTTTTTAATATATTAACATACGTGAAAATCTATTTCTCATATAGTATGTGTCCTCAAGCTAATATTTTATTGACGGCTAACATAATTGGAAAATGATTTTAATTTTTTTAAGTAAAGTGTAAGAAAACTTATTGTTAAATAATTTTAAAGTTACATGGTAAGTAAATAAGAATAATAGAATTCCTAACGGTTCTTGAATTATCTGGGTTTGAAGTTGACGAGACATAAGTCCTAGAGTAATGAAATAACATTGTTGCGACTAGTTTGCATGAGTAATTTAATAATTAGCACCTTAAGTTGTAATAATGATTTTTCGTTCGTAAATTGCCATCATTGACAGCTGTTGGTTATTTTATTTATTATTATGTCCGCGTATTTCTCATAAGAATAAAATACAGGCATGATTTTAACACAACGTATGCGAAAAAATAAAATAACCAACAGCTGTCAATGATGACAATTTAGGAACGAACAATCATTATTACAGCTGAAGGTGCTAATTAATAAATTACTTATGTAAACTAGTCACAAAAATGTTATTTCATTACTTTAGAATTTATGTCTTGGCAACTTTAAACCCAAATAATTCAAGAACCGTTGGGAATTCGGAAATAGTAAATAGAATTATTTTTGCTTAAAATTAGCCATAGAATTCATATCCGAAGTATCTCGGATACCATAGACTTAGCTAAATCTCATTTAAAATTAACGTAATTAAAGGTTTTCTAAAAAACAAAACACATGTTAATATTTTCAGCGCTCCTTATAAAAAACCTTTTGGTATAAATGCATGAATTAATACTTTTTTATAAATGGGGGTTTTTGGAAATCTAATGAGCACAGTTGATGCATGAGTTGCATACTATATATTTTCTACGACCGTATAAATTTTATAATTTTAATTTCTAAGTTATCCAAATTTATTATTTTTATTAATTTTAAAAATTTCCACAAAATATATTCGCAAACTAATAGAATTTAAATTTAGCGACACACAAAGTTAAAGCAGTAATGACGGAATTTATATATATTTTTTTGCTTAGTTGATGGATTTGAAGCAAAACACAAATTCATTTTTGAATTGGTAGTTTTGCCCCTAATATCAGTAGACAAACGGTTAAATTAAAAATATCTTGGCGTCTCAGAGCCCTGGGTCTCTAGATTTTGGAACCAGATAGTCCCTCAAAATGTAATATTATTTATAATGCAAAAATAATGCAAACTTCGTTTAAAAGGGGGAAGTAATATTTTTGTCTTTGTCCAATAGCTCCCTCTGTTTCAATTTTTGCAAAGGGCGTATTTATTATATGTAAAATTTTTGGATAAATGTACTTTTTATAATTTTTGGTAATTATCTAGAAACTGTACGCAACTCTGATTTTGCCCAAGTTTGGTATACGGGAGTTTTTGGGGCATTTCGTTTCTAAGATATCCATCATTAAAGTGGGTATTTGACCTAACCTCATTTTCACTATATTCCCTTTTTTGCACACAATTCTTAATTTAAAGCTAACGTGGTCCACAATATTTAATTTTTACCTTTTAATATCTCGTTTTTCTATGTATTTTACACCTTTTATGAAATAAATTGCGGAGGTTCCCTTTCAAAATGCAGCAAGCCATGCACACACTGCTCCAGCGCATCCACCTAAATTTGTTACGAATGAAAGTGAAGCTATGCAATTTAATTCTAAAATTACGAGGCACTTTTTTTTAATTAAAAAATTAGGAAAAATACCTTTAATAAGTAATATTTATTATCATACGGAAGAACTCTTTCTTACATTTATTTTTTAAAGATTTTCGCTTTTAAATGTTGTCCTTAACTGCGGCTAACATGCTCCGTTTTAAGCTCCAATATCCGAGCACCAAATCAATTCGTTAGAATCATCACGTACACTCGCAGCTAGTGCCGCTATCTTTTCTGCACTAGGTGCTGGATGTGGCTCATTTGGTCAAGAATTATCAAATAATGAAAATTGGAGTTCAAATTTTTGTGATGATACAGCCAATAGTCGGCTCAGTAAGCCGATTATGCGTGGACCAAAAGTTACGCGAAGCGCACGAAACACATTTCTCGGAGAATGAAGATTTTCATATTACAGTTGAACAAGTTTCAGACGTTGTGCCGGGGCTAAGTCTTTTCAGGATAAATTGTCAAACAGTACTGAAGACTAATACCATAACAGTTTAAAATTTGGACCCTCTATCTAGTCAAAAATACCTACTAGAGAAAGTACCTCTAAATGAATCACCCCTTACGTAAAAAATAAGGTTTTAAAATGTGAAAATCAAATATTGTGTACCACTTTAACCTAAAATCAAGAATTGTGTGCAAAAGAAGGGAGAATATAGTAAAAATGAGGTTAGTTCAAATGCCAACTTTGATGATTGATTTCTCGGAAAAAAACGTTTCCGACGAAAAATTCTTTCAGATTCGTGATCAGCGCCCCAAAAAACTCCGTATACCAAATTTGGTTAAAATAGGAGTTGCGGATAGTTTTTAGATAACTACCTAATTTATATTCTGAAATAGTTTTAAGAAGAAAATTTTAAACCAATTATAAAATTGTAAAAAAGGGGCTAGGCATTAAAAAACGTTAATTTTTTTACCATTACATTTTTTAGGTAATCATGACCGAAGATGAAAATGTAGACGTAGATGGAATGCTTGCGCATGCGGGCGACTTCTCAAAATACCAGATAATTTTGACATTTTTGTTTAGTTTAATAAATATTTTATCCGCATTTCATTATTTTGGACAAACTTTTATTAGTTCAATACCCGACTTTCAATGTGATTCTTCGTTGTTTAACGAAACTAACAGTACTATTACCTCCAAATGTTCTGTCTTGGTTTTGGAAAGTGAAACTGGATATCACGAAAGACCATGTAATACTTGGATTTATAATAATACAAACACCTATGGATATGTAAGCATTATACAAGAGGTAAGAAGGCTGCTTTAAGGACATTTCATTTCCGACATGTTAAAGTGGATCTTCATTTACTGAGAACCTTAACTTTTTTATATTGGTCATTAAGTAGACAACTCGTGATACACCAACTAATTTATGCTTTAGCAACTATCAGTGTAAAAATGCAGAACGGCGTTGCAGAAGTTAATAGGGATGTGCGAATAATTCGAACTTACGAATAATTCGTATCGAATCGAATATCAAGATTCAATTCGAAACTCGAATCGAATATTTCGTTAATTCGAATTATTCGAAAGTTCCCGGAAAATTCGAAAAATTTCGAATAATTCGAAAAATTTCGAATAATTCTAAATTTTTTCGAATATTCGAATTATTTTTCGAATTATTACGAATTATTGTAGTAATCGCGAATTTTCGATGATATTGAATTTAGGATTTGTTATGCGTGATATTTAAATATAAATTTGACAAATAATAACATTGTATTTGAACCAAAAAATTCTAATTACATAAATAAAACAATTATTATGAAACTTAACTACTAATTCTTGTTCAAAAATAATAAATATGAAACTGAATCTGGTGATAACAAAGTTTGTTTATCAGATACAATATCACCAGCAGTATAATTATAATATATTAAAAATATAAAAAGAGAATTTTATTTTATATATATTTATATTAAAATAAAAAATTGAGCAATTGTCCTCTAATTTTTAATCAAAAAGGATATTATGGGTCAGTAGAATATTTTAATGCTCGATGTTATGGAATCTCAATTGGATAAAAAAAGAATCCATTCATATTTTGATAATTAGTGAATAGTTTGCATTATTCGTGAATCATTCAAAAATTTGTAAATTATTAGAAAATTTTCGAATTATTCGTCGAATTTCGAATAATTAGAAAATTCGACTTATTCGATTCGAATATTAATATTCGATTCGATTCGATCGTATTCGCACACCCCTAGAAGTTAACAAATAATTTCACATTCGCCAGTATTTTCTATTATCTTGACTGATATTATGTCCAAAAACTAAAGTATTTTTAATATTATACAGGGTGACAGAGTGTCTACTTATTGATGGTACTTAGAGACACCACTACTTATGTCAAAATATAGGACCAAACATACCGATATACGTTCATAACTTGATAGTAAGGAAGATACATGGCCTTAAATTTTTTTTTTTGATAACATTTAATACGTTTTGAAAATTGTAATAAAATTTGGTATCTACAGGGTGGACGAAATTAAACTTGCACACTTTTTAACTAATAATAACTTTTGATCTGTTGCGCCTACTTTTTTTATTTTTAAATGGCTAGACCTAGACCTAGACCTTAGAATAGGGCCGGGATAACCCATGCACTGAAGTCTCTCGGCTTATTGTGCGCCCTATCTTTTAAGTCTGGATGATGTCAGCCAGACGGGACCTACAGCTTAACGTGGGTTCCTAACCACGGTCCTATGAGCGACAACTTAAGACCTCGTCCTCACCCAGGGGGCACTCCTGAACCCACCAACTAAGTGGGGTCCCCATGTCTACGATTGCGCAAGACACGGCAAAGTGTGTTCCGGCGCCTTAGTCCTTGCTGGCTATTAGCGTCGATACATTTTGCACTTTGTCCGTCTTGTTGAGCTTACTAAATTTCTGACCTTGGCCACCGGCAGGATTCGAACCCACCTCACGTCGGTTATGCGCTCAACGACCTGACGCCTTACAAGTTAGGCCAAACACCCAACCTTTAACAGGATTGGACTTACGGGACTTTTTCAAAATATTGTATTTAACCTTGTTGCAAAAGAAATCTGATTTAGCTACAATTAAGCTAATACGTTTTTCTTGTAGACAAACTATGGAAAATGATTTAGTAAAAGCAAATCTGTCAACATTTTGAGAATTTAGAAATTAAATTTATTTTTGATAAATAATGATCCCCATAAAACATGACTTTCTCAAGATTTTAAAAAGAATATTTTTTAGTGTCCTTTCATCATCAAAAATGTGAGGTTACCATGGATACCGAGTGGGATGTCGATCAAACTTAACAGTAAATTAATTAAAAATAAACGTATTAGCCTAATTGTAGATAAAATTATTTATTTTTGCAACGAAGTTTAATGCATCATTTTGGAAAAAGTCCGGTAAGTCCAGTCCTGTTTAAATCTATTTGACCAAAATTGGCAAACCTAGAGAAAACATATCTACCTATTAGCCCCTTAAAAATAAAAAAGATAGGCTCAACAGATAAAAAGTTATGACTAGTTAAAAAGTGTGCAAGTTTAATTTGGCCCACACTATAGGATTCTTTAACTATAAGAATATCAGATCCGATTTAACTCTGTGATGTAGTGGGTCAAGACCTGAAAAATAAAACGGATAGCTAATAGAAAATGTTCCCCATATATTTTCAATAGACCTGCGCACGAATTTTTAACCCCACACTGGGAGAGTTGCTGTACACCTTTGCACATGCGCAGTTCTCATAAAAGTTAGTGTTTTTCAATTAAAATCCAATATAGTGTTGGCAACATTGACAAAATTTGCAGTATTTTAATAAATATAGTGGTTGCAACACTGAAAATGTTTACCTACATAGCAACAGGGCCACACTCATTAAAATTATCAATTTTAGGCGTTCAACCAATTATAACCGCGGTAATAATTGGTGACAACTTTGACATATAATACATTGTTTAAACGTCAACATAACCGATTGGTAAATACCGTTTTAGAATTGGTTCTTCGCCTAAAATTGATGAATATAATTGATAATTTGGGATTTTCCGATTGTAAAATCCAGGTAAAATTGACGCCGTCGGCCGCTTAAAAACCAACCTCTCATCTACGGTCGACCGTTATTAGTCATTTGGTATGCTCGCAAAGCACAAATGAAAGGACATTTGTGCTTAGCGAGTCTTCGTGTTTTTCAGTGGTGTTTTTAACTTTCGTTTATTTTAGTTTTGATAAACCAAAACTAAATAATGAGTAATTGTATAGTGTTGTTTTGCAGAAATTGGAAGATTTTGCTTGTGGTTTTGATTGCAAATATGAGGTCAGTTTGTCCCTAACCCCAAAAATTTTCAGCATACAATTTTCTAAGATCACGAACGTTTGCAAACGACCAAAGGCAAAGGTGATAACTTGGTCAAGTCAAATGAGGGAACGGCGTTTACAAATGGCACAACACGCCAAGTTTAACTGAACGAAAACTGCTACGGCAGCGGAAGTGAAATAACAGTTTAAAAATTGAGATTTAGTCCTCAAACTAGTTACACCAAAACTAATTGGTTTTATGATAAAATAAACCAAATACCAATTGATTTAGTTTTGTTGTGTCAAAGTAGTTTTAAGAAGAAAGATAATAACGCAAAAATATCGTGCAGTTTTAAGGTTAAGTGAAAGAGGGTCCAGCAAAAAACGGAATTCAAGTTGAGATTAGTGCTTCAAAGCACTCTCGTATACTAAATTATACAAGACAAAAAAAGTACCCAATATCTAAACCGGTTTAATTTTTAGGGACTTCTATGGAAGACGAGTACAAACTTAAAATAAAATATTTAAATATATGAATATATCCAAGAAACAAAATTATGTAATTGTCTAGAAAGTTGCGGCAACTCCAATTTTGACGAAATTTGGTATACGGTGGTTTTTGGGGCGCTGATCACGAATCTAAATTTTTTTTGGAAACGTTTTGATCTTGAGATATTCGTCATCATGGTCAAACTGTTCTTATTTTTACTATAATTTCCTTTTTTTGCACTAAGTTACTGATGTAACACTAAATTAGCACACAATATTTTATTTAACTATAAAAAACCCTTTTTAAAACAGGTTTTTCTTATTGGTTTTTAGTCTTTCTTTATTAATATAAAAAGTTTGCTTTAAATCAAGTCGCGATGTCTAAAACTATTATACACATAGGTGTATGCATGGTTGCAGCGTTTAAGGGGTAAAAGATTTGGAATTTAATGAAAAAAACGTGTAAAATAATTTAAAAAAGTATTTTTTTAAGATGTTTATATAATATTGTGTGCCTGTTAAGTGTTATATCAAGAATTTTGTGCAATAAGAAGGCGGAATAGAGTGAAACTAAGAATTGAATTTCAACTTTGATGATGAATATCTCGAGAACGAAACGTTTCCAAAAAAACTCGTGATTAGCGCCCCAAAAACCCTCGTCTACCAAATTTCCAAACCCGGTCCTGTTGTTTGTTTTCCGCTAGTCTGTAAATTTTTAGTGCGCATGCCCACAAGGGGACTGCGCAGTGCCCACGTAGGGGTTATTGTCATTTTTGCTGTATTTATCCTTATTATTTTTCAGATCAGGCGGTGGTAGCTGCATTAAATAAAGACGCACCTTATTTAGAGTTTCAGAGAAAAATACATTTTCTTTTACTTGTAGTTTAACTGGGTCTGCAAAAACAGTTGGAAGCCAGTCTTGGGCCAATCAGTTTTTTTATTGGTTCCGTTATTGGAGGCGTAATTTTTGGTATACTTGCCGATAACATAGGCAGGCTTCATGTATTAGTTATTGCCAACATGTTTGCCTTTTTGGGCAATGGCCTTACCGTTACATCAAATGATGCGCTGCTGTTTGCTGTCAGCCGTTTTATTGCAGGTTGCGCAACGGATACAAATTTTGTAATGATGTATATTATTGGTAGGTATAGTACCCGCCATAGACAATTTATTTGTCGGCAAATCTTTTGAAGTCACCAAAAAACATAACCGGAGCACAAATATTTTGTATTGTCCTATGTAATTAAATAAACATATAAACAGTTAAAAATGCTAGATATTATGGAAATATAAAACAGAAGTCAAAAATACTTGTTAAAATAAGCAGAATCGATTAAAAAAGCAAGTACCTAAGCAAATATTTAACTAAAAGAACTACTTTCAACAAATTTCAGAGTTGCGTCTGAAAAAACCCGAGTCCGATCCCGTGTTAGGGCGGCACGGACCAAGGAAAATAAACTTTTTAATAAGGAGTGCTGGATCCCATTTAAGCCTATGTTCGCTAAATTTTGTGACGTAATCTTTTTCCGTAATTCTTTGTTTACAATCGTACTGAAAGGTTTTTTCGAGGTTTTGGTATTATTTTTTTGCTTTTTAGTCATTGGACTTTATATATGTTTAGTTTTTACTGTTTATTGTTAAATTGAGTAATTATTAGTACTGCAGTTACAGAGAATTTAAAAACCTGTAAACAGGGGTCGTTGACCTTTGGATATTTTTTTACAGGGAATTTACGTTTAATTCGTTATTAAGGGATACAATTTTTTTATGTTCTTAGTGATTTTATTTTATGGTATGCAAATATTGGATTATTTTGTCAGATAAAAAATATTATGGCAAAAAGGTGACGTCACAAACATAACCTATATTTTCGGACAAACTTAAAAAATCGAGCGCTCCTTATTAAAAAGTTTATCTTCCTTGGGCACGGACATGCAGTGGCGTAGCTACTATGGGGCTAGGCGGGACAATGCGCCAAAACCTCCAATCTCAGGGGTGCCCTCCGAGTGTGACATACGAAGTATAAATACTATAAATAATTAAAATTTGTCCCACGTGCGGGTACCAAGCAGTTTAAACTCTGGAGTTAGTTGGGACTCCCATTTTTTTGCCCCAGGGTCTTTGCTTACTTACTGAACTTCTGGATGCATTTTATTTTTAAAAGAAGAAGATTTTTTTAATATTTTTTGGTTGCTTGAAGTACATCGAAATTTTAAATACTTTACTTGAGGCCTTACCTTATTTTTTGCGTCAGGACCCTTATAAACGTAGCTACGCCTCTGCGGACATGGCAAAAGAACAATTTACATCATTTACTACGCTCGAAGTAATCAAAACATTCCCCCCATATCTTTTTTAATAGAGTAGTAGATAAACACAGACACTGACCGTTTACTTTTTCTTCTACTCACAAAACCTCGTCGAACATATATGAAACCACAATGAAGCCTTGGGTGGGAAAATTAGTCCGGTCAAATATAGGTAAAATAAAATATTGACTACTATCAAAGACAATTGTAGTTTCACTATAGACACCCAAAACAATGCTAAATTTTTGATCATTAGCTTGGACGCTCGCTTCGTGAAATTTATGAAGCGGGTATCCATCGAGTACACAAGTAAACAGTACGTAATTTGCCGCTTCATAAATTCAGCCAAGCCAGCGTCCAAACTGATGACAAAAATTTAGCATTGTTCTGGGAGTCTATAGTGAAACCACAATTGTCTTTGCTACTATTGATTTTTACCCAATAATATGTTTTTCGGTTGTTTTAGGAGAGCAGTCAGTTTTTACGTAAAAAATATTTGTAGTTAAATATATTTCTATTTATTTCTAAGCATATTTATGTAAAAAACAGTTATATTTAATTATTTATATGACAAAACCTAATACCTAGACTAAATCTGCGGCGCCTTTGAAAAAGTAAACTAATGAAATATCGATGGTAAAGTACGAAGGCTGTGAGTTCAACACAGCTACGTCATCAACAACCAAATGTTTACATACAAAAGCACCGACTTACTATGCATTTTTACTATAGGCATCGCTTAATTGTAGCACAGAATAACTAGCTACCGCAAATTGTAGATATAGAGTTTCTATAGTCGATGAGATGTGTGTTTGGAGCATTTTGATGCTATCAAAGTATGACGTGGCGGTGTGTAACTAACAGCGTTTGAACTCTAACAATAAATAGGTATATTATGTCTCAAACTCTATCGTTTACTTAGTAACTGCCCATCCTTTTTTGGAAAGTCAACCATAGATCTTAAACAGATTTTACTATTTTTACACTTAAATGCCCGTTCAAACGTCACTTTGTTTTAGTAATGGAATATCTTCGTCCCAGTATGAGAACTTTCGGCCTTAATATATGCATTGGAGTATTTTACACATTGTCCTGTATGGCTGTACCGTGGGTGGCATCTTTGGTAGGAAACTGGCGAACATTTTTGATTATACAATCAGTTTCACACCTCTCAGTACTTCTCTTTTATCTTGTGGTTCCTGAGAGTGCCCAATGGCTGATAAGTAAAGGGCGCACGGAGGATGCGATCAAGTGTTTTCAAAGAATTGCAAAAATTAATAATAGAACTTTATCTCCAAAAGTCGTTGATGCTTTACGGTCGTACTGTGAAAAGCATGTCGGAAACAAGAAGGAAAATCATGAGAACTTTTTTGGGCTTTTAAAAACTCCAAACTTACGAAGAAAGACGTTTATTTTAATATATAAATCGTAAGTTTATTTATATATTTTATATGTTTTAGAGCTATATTTAAATGCTTTTGTGAAATTAATTATTTTTATTAAAAATGATTTCCAAAATTTCTTTAAAATACAAAAACACACGAAAACTATATACAGGGTGTTTCCTAACTACGGTACGATACTTAAAGAGGTGATTTGTTATGTATTCTTATAAACATATGTTCGGTCCTACTTCATTCCTAAGATACAGGGCGTTAAAACGCTTTAACAGATTGGAATGAAATTTGCTTAGTATTTTTATTTAATGTAATAAGGTGCTTGTAAAGCTTTACCCAAATTAAAAGTATTGGTCCAGTCGCGTCCCAATGGGCACGACAGCCAATATTATTGAGGAAAAAAGGTACGCCACTGACTTTTTTAAAGTTTTTATATGTTTTGCTGATTAAGCATTAAAAAATTCAACTTTTTAGTCTCTTGTATTTTTTTGTATCATGGTGCTCCAAAAAAAAAGATCCATACCAAACTTATGTTTTTTAAATAAAACACCCTATATATTAGTTCAATTTTGGATTGTGGACATAAAAAAGGTAAGTTTTATTAGCGATCCCTATACCAAAAATAAAAGGTTTTTAAGATATTTAGGATTTTTAAAAAATCACCACAAAAACAAAATTTTAATATATCCTACCTTACTTGGGTTTGACTTTGTATATTATGTTATATTGCTAAACAATAAACTGTGCCATCACCTAGATTTAATTTTTTTGCCAACAATTATACAGGGTGTCCAGAAATAAATATTTATTAGCAGCTTTCTGAAGTGCAAATTAATCGCTTATTTTCAATGGAACACCCTGTATATTATTCCATTTTTGGATTTTAGAAATACAAATTAGGTAAGTTTCTTTAGTAATTCCTATGTAAAAAATTTATTTTTTATTTAGAACTTTTGAATAATTTATTAAAAAAAAAACAAAACCTAATTTTTGATATAGGGTAACTTTTTTATTTTAAATGGAACAGCCTGTATATTTTCCACAAATTTCCTTATTTCCAATCTTTTCTCTTTAAAAAATGTAACATAAGCCATGGTTGTTTTAAATAATAATGGAATTATTGACCTTTGAAAACTATACTTGCTTTGTTGTCGTATGTTTTTGTAAGTGTTATGTACCAATATTTCATTATTAATTAATCGCCGTGAGGTCAATTATATGAGGCTGATAACCATGGCTTATGTTACATTTTTACCCTGTATGTACTCAATGTCATATAAATCGGTTAAAGGGTTTTTAAAATATTTAAAAAATTCCTACTTTTTTAAATAATAATGTTTTTGTATCTCAAAGACTGAAACGAAGCAAACCCGGACATAGGTTTATAAGACCTTTTGTTCATAAAAAAATACAAGGAATCACCCCTAAATGTCGTACCGTAATTAGAAAACACCCGGTATATATCACATCTGTGGATTGGGTACTTTTTTAAGACTGGTGTAATTATTGTTTTCAGAATGGTCCTGACCCTTTGTTATGATGCAATATCCAAAAACGTTAATGGAGTAGGACTTTCTCCATACGTAGTCTTCACTGTGACGTCAGCAACCATACTACCTGCCTGTCTTCTGATTCTCGGCATCCAAGACAAAGTGGGCCGAAAAGCTTTGGCAAGTGGTTCTTTGTTACTTAGTGGCACCTTTTCTGGTTGCGCTGGAATATATCTGATATTCATCCAGAACCCACAACCATTTATTGTTTTGATCCTGGCAATAGTTGCCAGGCTTGGAATAAATGTTGCGTACAATTCAGGACACCAGTATGCTGTAGAACTGCTGCCAACTGTTGTGAGAGGTCAAGGTGTTGCGGTGGTACATGTAGCTGGATACGGCGCTGCATTTTTCAGCACTGAAATTTTGTACTTGGAAAATTTCTGGACACCTTCACCGGAAATTATTTTGGGTAAATATTTATAATCCCTAAAAATGCAAAAAGTACTTTTTAATAACGTTATACATTGTACACTTGATCTCCAGTTTGGTCCAAATGTAAAAGTGGTACAAAGACCAGTACTCGTTTTAACAGCAATAGAAAAAATCGTTTGCGTCCTACATCGGTATTATTATTTCCAAAGAGGGCACACCTTGGTGTAACCTTTGGCAAGGAATGCAAAGAATAACAAAATTATTTGTAGTAACAATTGTATGTTATTTTTATTTCTTTTAAGGTGTGCTTATGATCTCTGGAGCAATAGCTTGCCTGTTCCTCCCAGAAACTCTAAATAAAACGCTACCCGTTACACTTCAAGAGGGCGAAGAGTTTGGAGAAGACGAAAAAGTATGGCAGTTTGCAGTGTGTGTAGCAAGAAAGTCTGAAAGCAGTACTGGCCTGCATAAAGATATTTCAGATACGCCTACTTACACATGATATTGGACAATTAAAGTTTGTTACTATGCGTAAATTGTAACAAGAACCTTAGTATTTTAAGGACAGGTTACACAATACAAGTAACTCCACTACAGTCACTGGCTAGGTCGGGGCACGGGCGAAAAGTATAGTCGAAGCCCATAATATTTTATTATTTTAATAAATAAATTTTTATTTCTTGGAAAAAAAGGTCCACACCACTGGGCCCTTCTCCACTCCATATCATACAATTTGTTACGGTCCGTACCCCTTTTTTAATTTCTTCTTTAAACACACTTGATTACAAAAAAAACTTAAAACAAACCCTAAAGTTATGTACTTATTTATATCTTCTCTTGTATAAATACCCCCCTTTTAGGGGCCCCTTTTAACTAGGGATCGCTACCTCTTCCTGCCTCCTTCGCTGAGCTAGTGCTTTAACTTGTCCTAAAATAATAATTAAAATGAGAACAATTATTTTGCTCCTATAGGTTTGCGATCTCTTCTAAAATGTTTGTAAATATTAGAAATAAGATTATCACTTTTTTATATACGTATGTTTTCAGATGCTTGTTATTTTGTTATACAGTGAGGATATAAAGTCCGTCGCCCCCCTTTAACTTTTGAACCGTTGGGTATATTGCGATGAAATTTGGCGCGGTTTTATATCAGACAATTTTCTATTTTTGTAGTTAAATGACAACTTTACATGTCAAAATGACAGCTGGGCATAATTTCGCATTATTTCCTTAAATGGAATAGTGGGTCATGCAACACATCATTTTGAAGGTCTTTTTATGCTCAATTCAACCTCCGATTTTAAAAACATTTGATTCATTTATTTTGAAATGGCGACCAATAATGTATTTTTTGGTTATTTTTTGAGTTTACAATGTACCTACTGGTAACATACAAAAATTTTAGGTAAGTAACTAATACAAAACTAATTAATTAGTTTAATTAATATAATAACTATTTTTTTTCAATTAATAACTAATTTGAAAAATTTAAAAAAGTTAACCAATTAGAACTAATAGAAAAATAAAAAGTGAGAAAGAAGAAACAAATGTCAAATATTTACTTGAAAAGATGTTGGAAATGTCCACCTTAGACCTCTTGACAATAGAACATCCTGTTAGAAAATTCTTCCCTAACATTATGCAGGGTTGCAGGGGTTATTCCTGCACACTCATCGATGATACGTTGTTGAAGGTGATCTAGAGAATCAGGAGCTGTTTTATAAACTTCAGACTTGACGTAGCCCCATAGAAAATAATGAAGGGGTGTCTGTCGGACCTCGGCGACCAATCCACCTATTCGGGTAGGTTTTATTAAGGTAATTTCTAACATCTCTGAAATAATGAGGCGAGGCGCCATCCTATTGAAACGTAATTTCTAATTAAAATTTAAATACATTTTGAGCAACAAAATCTTTAATTAGTGGAGTAATGGTGTCTTGAAGCATTCGAAGATATGTGGGGTTTTTCTTCAATCTTTTGTGCCATAATCTCGCAAAACTGTTATCGCCTGTCAGGATCATCTTCGGTTAATTTGTGGACAATTCTCATCTTGTAGGGATGAAATTTATTACTTTTTAAAATTTTCTTAACGAAAGAACGTGAAATATTGCATGTGTCAGCTACGTCCTTAGTATTATGCTGGGAGAAACTACCATTTCAGCTAGGATCTGCACTTTAACATCTTCGGGAATTTTGAACCTTCCAGATCTTGGAGCATCTTTTACCGTACCTAATACTTGAAACTTTTACATAAGCTTCTGAAAGTATTTCCTGGGGCGCATTCAGAATCGACGCCCGGTAAAGGCCCGACAAGCGCACATGAGTACATGCGCAATAAGCAAGACCTTAATAAAACTAAACATAAGGAACAAATTCGTTTGGCAAGGTCAAGGTTGGGGTAAAGTTTACCCCAATATTGTCGAATCTGAATGCGCCCCTGCATATTGGCGGTCCGGAAAAGCGTTTATTGAAGATGCGAACTACAATATGATAATTCCGATTAGCCTCGCCAAAGATGATATCTGCTTCCATTTTTTCTTTTAACGGACGCGCCATTTCAATTCAATAATATTTTTGAAAGTTTTGAAACAACTTAAAATACACGTTTTAGAATGACAAATATCAGGTAACCATAGCACTAACTAATTAATTATTGCATGTGAAGATAAAAAATACTTACCTACCTTCCGAAGATACGTAATAAGAAAAAAATTTAAAACTGGTCGCCATTTCAAAATAAATGAATCAAATGTTTTCAAAATCGGAGGTTGAATTGAGTATAAAAAGACCTTCAAAATGAGGTGTCGCATGACCCACTATTCCATTTAAGAAAATAAAGCTAAACCATGCCCAGCTGTCATTTTGGCATGTAAAGTTGTAATTTTCAACTAAAAAAATAGAAAATTGTACGGTTAAAAGTTAAAGGGCTTAGTTCACATACTTGCGAAATGCGATTTGCGAAGTGCGAAACGAGTTCTGATTGGTCAATTTTTAACGACTTTCGAATGTTTCGTTAAAAATTGACCGATCAAAACATGTTTCGCAAATCGCATTACGCAAGTATATGAACTAAGCTTTGGTCTCCTATAGAAAAAAAATGATTTAAAAGTAAAAATGTATTTTTAATTTCATGTATTTCCCATTTAAAGTAATATACTTGGTACATTTAGCCTTTTTACAATGAATTTTATATACTAGAATGAATACGTACTCCTACTAAAGTGGTCGTTAATTTTTTTGCTACACCCCTAAAAGGTTCCTTTTGATGAAAAAACACTAAAAAGTTTTTGTTTTATTCAAAACAACACGTGCCTCTAGATCTAGATATAATCATTGATTAAACCCTAAAACTAACAAAACATTTTTTCAGTGTATTTTATTCAAAACTTTATAAGGGCGTCACAAATAAAAACTTTTTAACGACCACCCTATAATGATTTTACCCAAAAATTAACTTGAATCGTCTAAAGGCACGTGTTTTTTGAATTGAAAAAGAAAATAAAAATAAAGTGCAGTGTTTTTAATCAAAAGGAAGTTTTTTGGGGGGCGTCGCAAAAACAATAATTTTTAACGACCACCCAAATACCTACTATGCACACCACGTCAGCAAAAACTCTGTTTTTGACATTATCCATTATTAATACACGATAGTCAAAACAAAAAAACTTTGTAAATTTCAATGCAGATAACATTTTTTTGCCAAGTTAACGTTTACTGCTGTATTCTCTCATACTTATCCATGGCCGGCCCGAGGGGTGAGCCGGTGAAGCGGCATGTTTTCAGGGGCGGAAAAATTACTTTTTAAGTTAAAATAAAAATGTAAACATGTGTGCGGTGCACATACTGTTTTTTTTTTTCATTTGTCAGGGCGTTCTCACTCGCAGATAATTCATACAGTCGTGTGCTAGAAAGGGTTGCATGTAAAGTACAATGTATAAAGTATGTACTTTATATTTCGCGCGTTAGGAGCGCCCCCGATTACACGTTGTGGCGCCTCCGGAGCGTCGCGGCGCTCTTTGAGAACCACTAATTTAACCGATTGGCTGCGAGTGTATCGTAAATTAGTATCTATATATTATGTTTTTTTATTACAATAAACGGAAAAGCATCAACACACTTTAGTTTATAAAAGGCGACATCGCCAGGTCAGAAAAAGACTAATTTTTTTATGTAAATTTTTTTTTAATTTCAAATACCGTTTGAGTTATGCCTTGAAGACGAGAGAATCGAAACAAATTCATTTAAAGTTAGGTAATTTGTGTTTTGGAAGAAAAGCTTTATAACGTCAATGCTTCATGTATTATACAGGTTGCTCTAAAAATAAGCGACGCTCATTATCTTTATTTTTTTATGGAAATACCTGATTTCGCAATAAATTGTTGCATGTACAGGGTGTTCGGTTATATTTTGAACAGGGGTTTACACGCTTTATTGTTGGAGATGAAAAAATATTTTAAATAAAAAGTTTCATGGTTTTAAAGGAACTACCAGGATTTGCTAAAAAAATAAACAAATGACAATCGCAAAGGAAACAAATGAGCATCAACTTTGTTATTTTAAATAGAACGCCATGTATATGTTAAGTTCATTGGAAAGGGTAAATTTTTCTGTTTTCAAAAATATATACTTTGCCTATGTTTTGACCACCAGTTATCGCAGAAAATGAGTTTAAATCTTGGAATAGTCAGCCGCTCTGATTCATAGATAATTTAACATGGGCGGCTTTGGTTTCATTTGTTTCTCTTAATATGGCATTTCTGTTATTTGCTTAAGTTAAAATAAATAAATTGTCTGAAATAATGAATATTTTAATGTTAAAAAAATGGAGCTACCTACATGTTTTTTGTTATTATTTTTTTACCTAAACTACTTAAAGTAGTTGTATAAAACTAAATTTACAATTAATAAAAAAAATATGTAATAATAAATTAAGATAATCTTTTATTTAATCTGTCCAGTCCCCTTTAATTCTGGTGCATATTTACAATTTAAACAAAAAATTATTTTAGTTCATTATTACCCAATTTTATATATTTATTGTTAATAAAGGTTTATAAAACTACTTTAAGTTGTTTAAGTAAAAAAATAATAACAAAAACATGTAGCTCCATTTTTTACATTAAAATATTTATGATTTTAGACGATTTCTTCATTTCAACCAAAACAATTAAAATGAAGGCCATATTTAGAAAAACCAATGAAACCAAAGCCGTCCATGTTTAATTGTCTTTGAATCAGAACGGCTGACTTTTTCAGGATTTGGAGTCATTTTCTGTGATAACTGGCGGTCTAAACATAGACAAAGTATATATTTTTGAAAACAGAAAAATATACCCTTTCCAACGAACTTAAAATAAACATGGTGTTCTCTTTAAAATACCAAAGTTAATGCTCATTTGTTTCTTTGCGATCGGTATTTGTTTATTTTTAGCAAATCCTGGCGGTTCTTATAAAACCCTAAAACTTTTGTATTTAGGATATTTTTTTATCTTAAACAATAAAGCGTGTAGGCCCCGTTCAAAATATAACCGAACACCCTGTACCACGCCTATACCTAAAGTCAACATTTGCCTAGAAATTTACCATCGGATTCTTCTAAATTTTGTGACGTTAAGTAGGATGGAACATTTTTTATATTTTTGGAAAAAACGCCTCAAACACGTCTATCTTTATTTTTTTTACTGCTTTTTTTTCATGGTAATGTAATGTTTACAGGGTGATCCAAAATTAAGCATCGCCCATCAACTCTCCTTTTTTTTAATGGAAGCACCTACTTTTTATTATAAAATTTCAAAATATGCTTCGAATTTCAACTACTTGTTATGTATCTACTGTCCTATACATTAAATCAACATTTATCGAGAAATTTAGTAATGAACTTGAAATGAAGAGCTAAAAAATAAAATTAATGGGTTTTGCTTATTTTTGGACACCCTTAGATATACAAGTTAATCATAAAAAAATGCTGCCATATATAAATATTGACGTGATCCACGGCGACCATGACGACCATTTTTCAAAAAAGAAAAACAAATAAAATGTATTTTAAAAGAATTTGCTTCAATTTATGTGTCTTCACAAATAGTAAATTTATTAATAACTGTTGACTTTAGGCATAGCATATATGACTTAAGTAATATCGTAAGATTTTGATTCAAAAGTTAATTTGGTGATCTTGACTTTGTTTTGGGTCACTTTGTATATATGAATTTATCAAAAAAACGGAACTTAAAAACAAATATTGACATGTCGGACCATTTTGCAATAAATAAATCCTTGAATTTTTAGAGGATGTTTCAACTTCCATGTCTTCACAAGCTTAAAAGAAATCGATGGTAAATTTCTTCGATCATTCTTAACTTAGCAGTTCAAGACATGCTACATAAAATCATTGTTAGACTTTTATGCATACCTAATTAAAAAGGAATTTCTGTTAAAAAAGCCTATTTTTGGGCCACCCTTTATAGATGAATTTACTAGGGAAAAACCACAGCTAAAAATTAAGATCGATGTATTTAAGTGTTTTTCCCAAAAAACAAATCACTAACTTTAAAGTGAATTTGTTTCAACACATGCGTCCCCACTGTATGTATAAAATGCACTCTGAGGAGAAGAAAAAGTTCTTTTGGTTATTCAAAAGCAATAAAACAATCTTTATCATCCCCTAAGGGCAATTGTCATGACTAGATCCAACATATTCAGCAAGATAAGTTTGCCGAGACTTTTGCAACCCTCCACACATAACCTTCGAAAGCCTAAAAATGTGACAACACTGTAAACTGCTCACAGGCTCGATGTCGCTCCTTTCTTGGACTAAACTTCCAACTCCCTGCATAAGGCGTTAACACTGCACCGTGTTTACCCCCACCCATTTTTTCCCGAGACGAATGGTACTGCACTTATCTTTATTTCTTCGTTTTGGGTACTTTATCACCCATAAGTAGTTTTTTTGGTAAATCGTTTTAAAACATATTGTCGTTCAAAGTAAAGTTCACAAAGTTTGTAGAGCATACCCTATATGAAATCTGTTATGCCATGTTTTAGCACTATGATAAACAAAATTTATGTTATTTACTACTCTTTGTTTGACCTCCGGACAGTGCGTAGAGGACTACAAAGTTCTTCCCGGAGTGGCGGTTAGAGATGACGTACGGACATTTTTACCTTCGGGGATCAAGGAAAGATTCACGCTAAATTGACGGCATCTTTCTTCTGGATCTAAGCGCTGTGAGCGAAGATTCCTATAAGCTGATGGTATCCTGTTTGGTGGTAAACACGAGGTATTTCTTAAATGGCGGGAAAGAGATGGGCGTGCCATGAGAACTGTCAGTAGTGAAAGTGAAGGTTATACGTAACACCAGTAGCAGGTCTTGGTTTGACAGCCGACAATTTATGCATTGCATCGATTGTAGAATTGTTTTTGTTTTCTTTTTGGAATTTCTGGGAGCTACGAGCTCGATTATCCAGATTTTCCGCAGACGAAGCCCTGGAAAGCATAGTCCGAAAGGGGAGAATGGTGGATTGGACCTGAAGGAAACAAAACCAAAAAAAAAATAGAATAGAATAGAATGTTATTTACTATCTAGACTAATATAGACGCAAAAATTATATAAGTATTCTAACACTTCATTCATACATACATTAATATTTTGAGCTATAAATAACTGTTAGAGAGAATTTACGGATTTAATATTTTAATCCGTTTAAAATAGATTTATACCATACACGTCGTGCTACTTTAAAACATTTGATGCAAAATTTTTGCCAATGCCTGGAAAAGAGACGGTCTAAAGCAACAAGAAGGAGAGCGCAATGCATCACCCTATCCGGAAAAGTTACATGAACGCATTCTTTTCAGAAAACGTAATGTAAAAATCTTTTTAATTTAAAAAATGTGCATATGTTTAGTCGGAAACTAACATGTTTTACCGGTATTTTTATATTAATTTATCATGAAATAAATATTAGGCTTTAAAACAATAAAACAACTAAGCCAATAATATAATTGCAAATGTATCTATTACCATTTTGGTATCTTGAAAAGGCAACTTTAAAAATTGATGATTGATGTATGATTGAATTAACAAATCATTATGAGATGTTTAAAACGCTACCCTAAATTGAAAACTTTAACAGATACCCAAATCTGTCATATTTTAATAATAAACTTTTGACACCGGACTCGTATTCTCGGACCGTTCTAAACTCCCCGGTAATTGGTGTATTCCTTTTAACTTGTAGAACCGTTCTTCAGAACTGATCAAAACAGTTTTAAAGGAACACTAAAAAACTGTGGGATTTGCCCGTTGAGCATGACATTTATAAGATTTGACAGATTTTGTTGTTCTTTGTTTGGTTTTTATTTTAGTCATCCGTGGTTTATATTAATTTTTTTAGGGTAATTAATTAACCACAATAAATTATTACAGATATTTTTCAAATATAACCAAGTATATTTACTATTTGCCCTTTGGCATATGTCATTAGTGTCAGAACACTTCGTGCACCTCCTTCGATGATGGTGCATGAGAGGCAAGGAGAGGTAATAGAACGGTTCTGCAGAACAATTCGAATATAAAAGGAATACTTCACAGTGTTGTTCTGGGCGGTTCTAAAGCATAAAGGAATACACCAAATGCGTTGACATTTGAGCTATTTTTTGTAGTTAATACGGTTCAAAACATTTTAAAAACATTAATCAATGTTAGGCGTTCAAACAATTATAACCGCGGTACTAATTGGTGACAACTTTGACGTATAATACATTGTTTAAACGTCAACATAACCGATTGGTAAAAACCGTTTTAAAATTGGTTCTTTGCCTAAAATTGATGATTACATTTTCTTGTTAAACGGTGACGTCATGGACGTCGCGATTTAACCATGTTTGAATACATCCCAAGCAATGGTTTAAAAACAATATAGTTATCTTTGTCAGGCGGGCGTATGCATCGTACTCATTAAAAACTTTGTTTCGGTCATTTTTCGTAAACCTTTTTGCGTGGCTGTACATGGAAAGTGAAAAAAGTTTATATTTGGTGTAAACAAATGTACATATTAATCATAAAAAATAGAAATCACAATCATAACCTAAAAGTATATTGTCATTTTCAAATACGGTTTGAACCAGTGAGACGAATACGGTTAGCTAGCAAATTTGACTTTGACCAGTGTTACCCCAACCTATTCATTTTTGACGCGAAACGCTAATGTCGCTTCTGTATATTGTTATTATTGGATTATACATTTACTACGTTCCCAGACCATCGCTTTATTTTAAAGATTCGACTATCCGATCTTTATCAATTACAAATAGAATGTCTGTCAAAAAACAGCTGTGGGAATGACATCTGACATCTCGTTGATGGGCTTGCTTTGACACCTAATCAACATTTGGAATTAAAAATTTTTGTATATTTTACCTTGCAGTTTTTTTCAGTTTATTTATTTCAGATATATGTTGAAATCATGCAAAAACCAAATAGATTTATAGCGAAAAGCTATAATTTGTAGTAACCATGCATTTTAAGTAAGACAAAAATCAAACTAATTAATTCCCACAACTTGTTTTTCCAAATTTGTAAATTAAACCAGAAAAATGGATCTGGCAAAATCTCTGTTTGAAACTAGAAATCATGAGGGATACGTAGGCAAAGCTGACCATAATGTAAGCATATTCTAGTTCTATTTTACTGTTAAATCTATTGGTCCCAAATCCAAAGTATTTCAGGAAAAATAGATGATGGTATTATTGTTATTTTTTAGAAACGTGAACTAGAGTTAGCTATTGAATCGGATGAAATAGACGAAACATTTGTGGATAATTTCAATGGGTTAAATATGGAAGATCTTTTAACCCCCAGCCCTGGTGGACCATTCTCTGCATTAACCCCCAGCATGTGGCCTCAAGAAATCATGGCAAAACAGTCCCGTGAACAAGAAGATCCAAACTCACAGCCAGAATATAGGTAAGTCACAACACATAATATTATTGTAAAATGCCTTAGTGATGTGTAATGTAATTTTGTTTTTAAGGTTTGATGAGTTTGGTTTTCGAGTTGAAGAGGAGGATGGTCCTGAGCAGAATTCAAATAGGCTTCTGGTATTCCACTGGTTGAAGATCCTCAACACAGGTAGGTATTTCATAAACATAACTAACCAGAACCAACTGAAAAACATTTAAAAACCAGTTGGTGAAGTAAGGAAACATACCTAAGAAGTAAATTATTATTCATATACCTCCTTTTTTTTCAGATTGCAGTGGGTTGCTCATTTGGAATTTTCCCATAACAAAGAAGTTTCTGATTTGACCTGGGATAAGGTTGAAATTCGAATACCTAGAACAGACAAACTTCTGCAAATGGTTAGAAAACAATATATAGCTACATAGGGAAACATCTTAACTATCCCATCATAAAAACCAAAAATTTAAAAAGCACTTTAAAATATTAAGAATATTGTGTTTTATTTTAATGTTTATACAGTGACTACAAAAAGTTGGACCTTGATGGTACACATTTTTATTCTTTAAATTATTAAAAAACCTTTTTGATAATAACCCCTGCTTATCCAGTAATTTAAGAATCTTTATTTAAAACAAAAAGTAAAATATCACAAAGTGAGGTTAGTTGGCAGTCTGGTGTGTTTGTAGTCACTGTAAAATTAAAAATTCCTAAATACTATTTCCTATAGGAAGTTTTAATTGTAAAAAGGTTATTTTCATTAAAACAGGTATGACAAGATTTGTTTTTAGGTAAGATCTGGTATTCCTCATTCTCTAAGAGCACAAATGTGGATGAGAATGTCTGGTGCTCTAGAAAAGAAGCATCAGTCTGAGTTATGTTATAAAGACATCATCAAAATTTCAAGTAATGACTCCCTAATGACATCAAAACAAATAGAAAAAGATCTGCTTCACTTAATGCCAACAAATGCTTGTTATAGCCATGCAAATAGTACAGGAATCCCAAGATTAAGAAGAATTTTGAGAGGTATTGCCTGGCTTTATCCAGATATTGGGTAAGTAGAGTCATAGTAATATATCTAGGCTCTTCCTTATAGTTTGATATTTTATAATGCTGTCTTTCTAGGTATTGTCAAGGTTTGGGAATAATAGCAGCTTCCTTGTTGCTCTTTATGGAAGAAGAAAATGCATTTTGGATTATGGTTACTATTGTAGAAGATCTGTTACCTGCTTCATATTATAGTTCTACATTATTAGGTATCTAAGTGGCACCATAGTCGTAAAAACAAAAAAACAAACTTAAGTTTTTCTTTGTTCTCTCTCTCTTCAGACAGTCATGCGAAACTGTCACATTTAGGGGGGTCATGGTTAGTTCTGGTCAGAATTTTTTTTGTTATTTCCTAATAAAACAAATTTAAAAAATAATAATAACTAACCATGACCCCACAATGTGTGTTGCATGACAGTTCAAACCAGTCAAATTACACTTCTCTGTGCTTTTTACTGTAGTCTGTTTACGATCACTTGAATGAATTTTAATCACAAAATCGTGTAGAATTGTGCAGAGCAACTATTTTGGTCTGAAACAATATACAGGATGTTTCCTAATTCCAGGTAGAAAATTTATAGACATATTCTTGAGCCATTTTTCTGAAATAAAGTTCATATAAACATGGGTCCTCAAACTTTTCGTTCTCAAGAAACAGGGTGTTGAACTTTTTAAAAAACTTTAAAATTTCTAAAACACTTTTTTAAGTAAAATTGTAGACTAGATATAAACGTTATTTAAATATGTATTTGTTGTTGTTACCTAATTGCTACAAAAATTATAACACTTAATTTTTAAAAGAAAAATGCCCTAATGTTTCTTGTATGGTCAAGGGTCAGTTTAGCAGACTTTTTTTCTGGAAAACTATATAAAATGATGAACAAACCAAAAAGTTGTATTTTATTATATTATTATTATTATATTATATTATGTTATATTTTTAGGTGTTTTATACAGAAAAATATAATAGTTGCGAAAAAAGTCAGTGGCGTACTTTTTTTTTGTCAATAGTATTAGCTAAGATGTGTTTTACGTCGCCACTGGTCTGACTGAGTTTAGAGCTAAATTAACTTCCTATTTTAAGAAATACCACAACCCAATTTTATTAAAATTGGGCATATTTATGTTATTATTAAACACCCGATTTTTTTTAAAGTTTAACATCCTGTATCTTAGAAACAAAGTATTTTCGGACCAATTTTTATATTACCTTTTTTCATTAAATTGGCTTAGGAATACGCCTTTGAATTTTTTTACTGCAATTAGGAAACACCCTGTATAACCTCAAAAATCTTAATATTAAAGATATAAGTTTAATAAAAGTCTTTCCTATATGGTTATTGAATTTTGATTATATTTTTAGATACTTTACCTCTTAGAAGTAGAGAATACAGGGTTAGTAGAAAAAACCGGAATGGTGGATTATCTTAACAACCGTTAAATAAGAGTAAACCAAATTTTTGCGAAGGGTAACTGAACATGAATAATTATTAAATTATATTTCCAACGTTGCCAAGCTTATAGCTTTCTCTGTAGTTTAGGGAATTTTAAATAGAATACCCTATTTTTTATTATTGTAATCAATTGCTTGTATCAACTTTATTATGACCTGATATTAACCTTTTTTTACTACCTGTCAATTTCAAAGATATGGCTTGAAAACAGAAACGACCAGATATGGTCAATTATCTCAAAAACGATCCAACCAAAACTCGTCAAAATTAGTACAGGGAAGTAACCAGTGGCGGCTCGTGCATTGGAGACAGGGGAGGCTAAAGTCATAAAGACTATTATACAGTGAGGACATAAAGTCCGTCGCCCCCCCTTTAACTTTTAAACCGTTGGGTATATTGCGATAAAATTTGGCGCGGTGTTATATCAGACAATTTTCTATTTTTAGTTGAAAATGACAACGTTACATGTCAAAATGACAGCTGGGCATGGTTTCACATTATTTTCTTAAATGGAATAGTGGGGCATGCGACACCTCATTTTGAAGGTCTTTTTATGCTCAATTTAACCTCTGATTGTGAAAACATTTGATTCATTTATTTTGAAATAGCGATACGTTTTAAATTGGAACTCCTTATTATGTATCTTCGGAAAGTAGGTAAAGTATTGTTTATCTTCCACATGCAATAATTAATTAGTTAGTGCTATGGTTACCTGATAATTTGTCATTCTAAAACGTGTATTTCAAGTTGTTCAAAACTTTCAAAATGTCATTGAATTAAAATGGCGCGTCCGTTAAAAGAAAAAATTTAAGCAGTTATCATCTTTGGCGAGGTAATGGGAATTATAATTATGCAGTTCGCATCTTCAATGAACGCTTTTCGGGAAAGCCAATATGCAGGAAATATTTTTCAGAAGCTTATGTTAAAGTTTCAAGTATTAGGTATGGTAAAGATGCTCCAAGATGTGGAAGGCCCAAAATTCCCGAAGATGTTAAGTGCAGGTCCTAGCTGAAATGGTAGTTTCTTCCCAGCAAAATTCACAGGGACGTAGCTGACACATACAATATTTCACGTTCTTCCGTTAAGAAAATTTTTTAAAGTTACATAAATTCCCATCCCACAATTGTCCATAATTAACAGAAAATGATCTTGACAGGAGTTACAGGTTTGCGAGATTATGGCACAAAGATTGACCCCAATTATCTAAGGCATATTTGCTTCAGCGAAGAAAGTACCTTTTTTCTGAATGGAATAGTCAATACTCAAAATTGCAGGTATTGGGGTGATGAAAACCCCCATCTGTCTCACGCGAAGGACATGAGAAGTCAATTTCCTCAAAAATTAAATAGGCAGGGCATTTTGGGTGATTATATTATAGGTCCCATATTTTTGGAAGCAAATTTAAACGGCCGCACATATCTTCAGATGCTTCAAGACACCATTACTCCACTTATTGAAGATGTTTGTTGCTCAAAATCATTTGAATTTCAATTAGAAATTACTTTTCAACAGGATGCCCCCTGCCTCATTATTTCAGGGGAATGTTAGAAATTACCTTGATACCTATCTGAATAAGGTGGATTGGTCGCCGAGGTCCGACAGAGTGGCCAGCTCGCTCACCGGACTTGACACGCCTTGTTTATTTTCTAGCATATGGGGCTACGTCAAGTCTCAAGTTTATAAAAACAGCTTCTGATTCTCTAGATCACCTTCGACAACATATCATCGATGTGTGTGCAGGAATAACCCCTGCAACCCTGCATAATGTGGGAAGAATTCTATTGTCTATGTTCTATTGTCAAGTGGTCTAAAAGGTGAACATTTCCAACATCTTTTAAAGTAAATATTTGACATTTCTTTTTCCTCACTTTTTATTTTTCTATTAGTTCTAATTGGTTAACTTTTTTTTAAATTTGTTTAGTTAGTAATTTTAAAAATAGTTATTAATTAGTTTTTGTATTGTTACTTGCAAAATTTTGTATGTTACCAGTAGGTACATTGTAAACTCAAAAAAATATCCAAAAATAAATTATTGGTCGCCATTTCAAAATTCAATCAAATGTTTTAAAATCGGAGGTTGAATTGAGCATAAAAGACCTTCAAAATGAGGTGTCGGCTGACCCACTATTCCATTCGAGAAAATGAAAATTGTCTGACATAACGCAACGCCAAAATTTCATCGCAATATACCCAACGGTTCAAAAGTTAAAGGGGGCGACGGACTTTGTGTCCTCACTGTATAAACACAGAAAAGGCCGGTATTTTTGGGGTACACTATTTAAATCAAAATATATTTCCATAAATGCAAACAAAAATTGTGTATTGCCTTGTTATGGTTAAATTTATGAAGTAAGCCTCCTCTGACGAACCGCCAGTGGGAAGTAACTGGCATTTAAATTCGAAGGGTGCATTTGCGATGTTTCGTAATTAAATTTCTTTATTCCTTTCCTTCACTTTTTTTTAAGGATCTTAAAAACGTCGGAAAAATGCTATTCATGAATTTAAGGTTCACTTTCACCCCTGTACTAATTTTTTAGGAAAAAGATTGCTCATAAAAAATATATGTCACTAGATGCGAAGGGGATTATTTGGAGTTCTCAAGGTTACGTAAATTATATAGAGATAATCACAAAGTGTGTCATGATGAATTTATAAGAGTCACTGAGGAGGGCAGTGTCCCCGGCGTTTCTGGAATACATTAACGATAAAGGAAACAGACATCTCTTCCAAAATGCATGCATTATGAGGGGGCAGAGCGGTGAGTCTGGAGGAGATAGTGAATTTATTTTCTTTATTTTTTTTCCAGCGTGTATGATAAAACAATTTGCCAAATTCCAAATCTTAATATTGGTAGACAAAAAGATGTATCGCTTAATGAATTGACGCTTGCTGAGGTTTTACAAGATCAATAATCTTCTAACACTCTATCTGTGGGTCTGACAAAATTCCAAATGTATTTCTAAAGAACTGTGTATATACCCTATCCAGGCCTCTTCAGCTTAGATTTTTCAACATGTCATTGGAAACGGAGATTTTTCCGGAGGTATGGAAACATAGCTACATAACACCGATTTTAAGTCTGGTGACCTGGAAGATGTTAAGAGCACAGAGGGTGTACGGCCAGTCAGCGATTCCTAAATTGTTTGACAGCGGTTTTGTGACCAGTTGATTTGGTTTTTGCCGAGGCTTAATAATTCATAACCAGTTTGGCTTTTCTGATAAAAAAATCTACCACTGACAACTTGGTACAATATGAAGTTGACTTGTTGGACGCTTTGGAGAACAAAGTCCAAGTAGATGCAATCTATACGGACCTCTCCAAAACGTTCGACAGGGTTAACTTTGATATCTTGCTGGCGAAACTCTTGGCTACCGGATTTGCTCCACATTTGGTAAATTGGCTTGCAAGTTTTTTAAAGGGCCGAACCCAGAGTGTAAAAATTAATAATTTTGTTTCTGACAGTTTTGAGGTTTCTTCGGGTGTGCCTCAGGGGTCTCACTGCGCTCCTCTGTTATTCAATCTGTTCGTGAACGATATTTGTAATGAGCTGCGCCATTCTAAGGTGTGTTTTTCGCGGATGATCTAAAAATGTACAGAAGGATTGAGTGTCAGGGGATGCGGTGATGCTTCAGAGTGACTTGGATGCTCTATGGAAATGGTCACTGAACAATAATCTTCTACTTAACATTGGGAAATGTAATTATATTAGTTTTTTTAGGGGTACGAAGAAATTTAATACATCTTACGTCATAGATAATAAAAGCTTGGGCTATGTAAACAAAATTAAAGATCTAGGTGTTTGGTTTGCGGAAAATCTTAGCTTTGCGGAGCACATTAATAAGGTTAGTCTTAGGGGTATGAGAATGCTTGGTTTTGTACATAGAAGCTGCTCTGAATTCTCACTTGCCACCGCCAGACTTTTGTACTGCTCCTTGGTTAGGCCAATTTTAGAATATTCTACTGTGGTGGTACATGGTACACCACAGTATGCTGTTCATTCTGATATGCTGGAGAGGGTCCAGAACAAATTTTGCGGTTTGCCGCATACAAGTCTGGACTAAGGATGGAGAATTACCACCGCTCTGATTTACTGAGAAAGCTAAGACTACACACTTTACAGCATAGACGTCAAGTTTATGATCTCTGTTTTGTGTTTAAGCTATCTAATGGTCTCATTGACTGTCCCAACCTTCTATCACTTGTTCAACTTAATGTCCCCTCTCGTAATCTTCGGAATTTTAATTTATATTATATCCGCCCTCATACCACAAACTATGGAATGCACTCACCGATGGATAGAGCTCTTCGTGTGCTGAACACTTTGGTTCACGAGTGGATGTTTTTAACAGCACATTGCCTCAATTTAAATCTAAGATCAATCATTTGGTTCCTTAATAAATTAATACTTTACTTGTAGCTGTGATCTTTTTGTGATTTGTATATAAATATTTTTGATCTGCCTATATGTACCTGTTATTTGTTAGTTAGTTATCTAATTGTAGCTTAATTTAATTTTGTAGTTATTTTTTCAATAATTGTAATAGTCATTGTAAAAATGGGGAATCACGTATACTTAATAAATAAATAAATTTTGACGAATATTGGTTGGATCGTTTTTGGATAATTGAGGTATGTTCAATTTTGGATAATTGAACATACCTAGCCGTTTTTGTATTAATTTTGAAAAAAGCATGATGCCATATCTCCGAAATTGGATAGGAGTAAAAAACGATAATATCAGGTCATAATAATGTTGATACAACCAATTGATTACATAATAAAAAATATGGTATTCCATTTAAAATTTTAAAATTCCCTTACCTACAGAGAAAGCTATAAACTTTGCAACTTTGCAAATACAATGTTTTAATTCTTTATGTTCCCTTACCCCTTACCACAAAATTTGATTTATAGGATTTATATTTAATGGTTGCTTAGATAATCCACCGTTCCGTTATTTTCTACTAACCCTGCATACTGTATCTTTTTATTTCTGTTTAATAGGTATACAGGCAGACCAAAAAGTACTGCGCAACTTGATATCTAACTATTTACCAGACATAGATGAGGTTCTTAAAAACCATGACATTGAACTGTCATTGATCACTATGCAGTGGTTTTTAACATTATATGCCAACGTCGTCCATATGAAGATCTTGCTCAGAATATGGGACCTGTTCTTTTTGAGGGTTCTCTAGTTTTATTTGAAATAACTCTTGCCATGTTAAAGCTTAAGGAACCACATTTAAAAACACTGGAGAACTCTGCTCAGATATTTAATGCACTGTCTGACATTCCTGGAGACATAGATGATGTTGATAAGTTATTAGAGGTGAGTATGATGATCAAAATGGCACAAAATAAATAGATTCTCGTGAGTTATATTAACAAGAAGCTTAGTAATTTTTTTGGGTATAAATAGAATTTTTAAGATGTCAACAAAAATTATTTAATAAATATGCATTGTAATTTGAGATTGCATCCCAAATGCTGCATTGTAAATTATAAATTAACATGTAATAGAATCAAACAAATCTAGTTTCTATATAAATAAGTTTTGTGCTATTTTTTTTTTTCATTTTTTATTTTTTTATTGAATGATCAGAAACACTTTTAAAAATTTTAGATCTCATCTCAACTTACAACCTCATTAAATGAGGTAATGATAGAAACCTACAGAAGAAGACATTTAGCTTATTTAATGGCAGATCAAGGAGCTCTTGTTGGAAATCCAGAAGCAGCACCGAATCTTCCAAAGCAACATTTAGTTAGGCAAGTACCACCATCCCAGACATTAATGAGGGTAGTACTTATGTGTTTAACGTCCGTGGTCGCACTAGCGATGCCGTGAAATGCATTGGGCCTTATGAATAATAAGAAGCAAATGCTTTTACTTGTAAGTATAGGGTATCGAAGAATTTACTTTAAACCTTTAAATAACTGACTAGCAGCATCAATTTTCTATTCATTCAATTCATTTGAACTAAATCCTTCTATACCTTATACTTATAAGCAAAAGCATTTGCTTCTTTCTATTCATATGGCCCATTATTTGCACCTGAGTTGAGTGTCTAAAGACCCGGAACCCACAGTACCTTTTACTTGGCTTCACCATATGTGGTGGCTATCAGACAACGGTTAAATCTGGATACTCGGACATGTTTCTACAAAAATATAGATAGCCTTTGTATTAACTGGATTATCCAGGGTGTAAGCAGTGGAGAAGGGTTGCTCTACGTCCTATTAACGTTTGAGAACGAGTAATTATCAGTTGTGCAGTTAAGAGTAACTAACATATTAAACTTATTAAAAAAGCCAAGGTAAGTACTTCATTTGGTACATTAAAAAAACAATGTATATAATTACCTTCATTGACCCATTTAATATACACCATTAGCCCATTTTTAGGTGAGCTGGTGGTCACCACTGATTTGGATGGATTGCCAATGTTATTACCAGCGTGAAACAAAAGTTACTTCTCATGGGCGATAAAATGTGTTTGTGCGCTTGAGTACCAGTCATCCCCGAGGTTTGACACGCGGGCGCTAAACAGACTATCCGCTTTATCGCAAAGAATTTATCGATCCCTTGTCTGGGTTTCCCATTCGGAATACGGTAGCTAATGACCGTCACGGTCAGACCGCGGACAGGGAGCACGGTGTGCCGGTGTTTGTATTCTGCCATGGCTTTTAAGTGCGCATGTTTGTCCACCCCCGATTTGTTTACTGCGCGAGGTCCTAAAAATCCGAAATATGCTTCTTGCCACTGCGGGTCTAAATGTGGGTTATCTATGGTGGGCACCCCATGATAATGAAAAGCCATAAAACAACCTTTATTTTCTTGGTGTTTCAAGACTGTAAAACAGTTAAAGTCATAGTATTGACTGTTTTTTTGTTAATATATTTATATAATTATTAATTATTTATACTGTCTATTGTAGTAATAAAGAATACAACAAATAATAGGTGTTTTTTATTTGTACTTTGTTAAAATGCGATAATCCGTAAAATAATAGGTATTGTTTTGAATATAATCATAATTCAGAAGAATTTTAGGGTTTAAAAGTAAAATATTAATTTAAAAAAAAAACTATATTTTTACTGCCTTATCATTTTTTAAGCAGGGGCGCATTCAGATTCGACAAAATTGGGGCAAACTTTACCCTAACCTTGACCTTGGCAAACGAATTTGTTCCTTATGTTTTATTTGCTTATTGCGCATGTCGGGCGTTTACCGGTCGTCGATTCTGAATGCGCCCCAGGGTAATACGCATAGTTCATATAGTTGCGAATTGCGGAACGTGTTCTAAAGGTACGCGTCCACTAGCGACGGGTGGGCGAACGGAACATTTTTTTAACATGTAAACTCCCTTCCGGTTGCTCCAATGCGACGCGCCTGTAATGGACGCACTCTGATTTATTTACAAGGCAAGCAACACGCCAATCGGTCTGGCCCGTTCGCCCGTCCTTCTCTAGTGGACGCGTACCTTAATTGGTCAATTTCGAAACACACAATCGAAGTTAACCAATTAGAACACGTTCCGCAAATCGCATTTCGCAAGATAAATGCCCAGTTCCACCCAAGGAAGGTACATTTATTAAAAAATGTATTTTCCTTGAGTTCCACCAACTTTTTAGGGATAACGCTAAGTAGAAAATAACTTACGGTAACCTAATGTAAGATATTCTCTACCTAGCGTAAGGGAACCCCTAAAAAGTCGGTGAAAACGGGCATAAAAACTGCTACATTAGTACGTTGCTTCTATATTAAAAAAACCTTTTTAAAAGTTGTTAATCGATTTGTTATTCGAAAAACCCGCGACGACATGCAATGTCGGTATTAAAGGAAACCTGAATGATGTCAACTGCTTTGACAGCGCTTCATAACCTCAAAAACCTACAATAGTTTAACGGGAGTTTATTCCGTTTTTTGGTGTAATATGTTTATTTCAATTAATTTCAAACAAAAAAAATATTAAATCTATGAATTAAGAATATTATGGATGATGGAAAACGTGAAAATAATAAAATCAAGAGGCTTAAAAGTGAAAATGTGAAATCAGTCGTGTCAGTGTATCTGCACAGGAGGCAGTTTTCCAGTGTTAAACCTAGAAGAGTATCGAAAAAACTGCTTTAAAAAGAGCCCTTTTAGACAACAGAATAAGCAGGTCTAATTCTATATTATACAGCTGCTACAGTAGTGATCCTTTAGTGATTGAATACAGCTTTATGTTTCAAAAATTCATGTATTGGCTAAAAGATCAAACCAAGTATAAACACCGGTGCTATGATATTGAAAAGCTCGTAGGACCTTTATTTTGCCATCTTTATTTAGACATTCGAAGCAGTGGTCAGTCTGATAAAGCCGTTACTTTCTATAAGGCCCATATTGACAAAGTGGATAAATCAAAATGTGATGATCTAGTAAAAGATATTCTTAAAACTCTGGCTTGTGCATCTGATTCCGCAGTAGTAAATGGCACAGACAGTTTAAACTTTGATTCTTTAAAAGAAAAATTTAGAGCAAGCAAGGTTGTAGCTAATATAACGAGTGAATCTCTTAGGTTGCTTAAAAAGTTTGTTGCAGAGAGTTCTCTTATAGTATTTCTTCAGACTCTTCAAAATTGGTTTGATATAAGAATCTGTTCTGAAAATAGTAAGTTGGATGGAATAAAGGAAGATGCAAGAAAAAGTAAAGTTGTGCATGGTGCACAGATAGCAAATACCTCGTTTAAAAAACAAGCTTTAAAAGACCAAAAGAATAAAATAAAAAGTTTAGTTAGAAAGTCGCAGAAGCTGCCTGTAAGTGTATGTAATATTAGAATAATTAACAACAAAAATCCAGTTACTTGTGGTCTGGTTAGAAAGCAGGCTGGTGTTGTTGCTTTTGCTGAACGTAATATTTTAAAAATAATGCCCATACAAGTACTAGATTCAATATGTGGCTTGGAGCAAATAGATCATGTGAGATTTGTTAACCACTCCAGGCAAATTTACTGTGTGGCATTGGCCAAGAAAAATGATATTATTTGTACAGGATCTGCAGATCGCTCTATCTGCATATACAGTCTCAATAAATTTAAGTTTCTTAAAAGACTATTAGGGCATTTGGGTGCTGTGTATTGTATAGCAATAAGTAATAACTCCAAATATCTGGTGTCCGGGTCCCAGGATGGTACTGCACGCCTTTGGAGTCTAAGCACTGGTAAAACTTTAAGGATTTTTGCTGGACATACAGATGCTGTAACAAGTGTACATTTTCATCCAAACACTATGTATGTTGCAACTGGGTCAGCGGACAAAAACTTGCGTGTATGGTGCCTAAAAACTGGGAATACTGTAAGATTGCTTCAAGCAGCTAAAAAGGAGGTGTACAATGTTGCTTTTGATCCCAGCGGGCTCTATGTAGCATGTGCAAGTGATGACAAAAAGTGAGAATCTGGGACTTGGCTTCTTCTAAAGTAGTGAATGAATTTAAAAATAGAGAATCTTCAGTAATGCATTTGTTGTGGAGTAAAAGTGGTAAGAAATTGTGTGGCGGGACTTTATCAGGGTTGTTAAAATTTGGGAGGTTTCACATCACCACAGGGATAGAGAAAGAGATAAAGACAAGGATCATAAACATTCAGAATCAGTGTTACGGCGAAGAGTCAATGGACAGCTACTTAGTTTAGAGTATTCAATGGGAACATGGACCTGCTTATCTGTTCCTAAAACTGGGTACTCTCCTTTCGATAGTTTATAAAACCTTTTAGTTGTGACTTAAAAGTGATTAATTCATTTTTGAATTTGTTTTCAAAAGACCCGGGTTAGTTCATGTTATATAAGGTTTTTTTTACTTTTAGGAATATGTTTATTATGTCACAATAATTTTATTCATTTAATCTGTCAGCAAGGACATAAAAATAAGTTTTGTTATATACAGGATGTCATTTATATTTTGAAACCTATCTTTGGAGTCCATTACACCATAAAAAAACCTTGGATAGCTTTGACAAGTTTCAACATTTCCAAAAAAATGAGAACATTATTCTTATTTCTTAATCGAATTCTTAATGATAATATCGGAAGTCTACACTTGTCTATTATAGGTATTGTATCTCATTTGTCCTTTATATAACTTTTTAAAATCTTATTTTAATTGGCCTAATACAATTTTTTTTAAAGCTCTGAGTTATGTAATGACTACATATTTAAGAAGGATATTTTGCTTGATACTATTTCTAGACAATGTTTTAAGTTAAAGTGGCCAAAAGATAAAGGCAACTTTTGTTGCACAATTTTGATTAAAAAAAGTGGCGAAAAAAACAATAGAAATAAATAAATATTCCTTTCTAAATTTAAAGAATTGCTTGGTGCCAAATTATAAAAGTGTTTTTAAACAGTATAAGATATCTTATTAAATTTGGTATGGGTGAATCGTTATGTGTAATTTTTGTTTTTGTTTTTAAGTAATATCTCTTTACAGAAGGGGTTAAGGGCAAGAACTAATTCACAATATAAATATACTCATACAGTTGTTTAAATATCTCAGAGAATTTTAAACTAAACTGGCCGAAATTTGGTACTCCAGGATGAAACCATACTCTGGAATTCAGTGTTGATATCAGCGTTGTTGCCAGAGATCTTGTGTTTGGCAGAAATCAATTCAGAGTTTTTAAATTAAAAGAAGACACCCATGTTTTTATTTTATTATTGGATTATTGCTGTTTTATGCAATACAATGGTATAACAGTCTAATAATCCTCTTTAAGTTTGATAGCAGAAAAATGTTTTATTTGGTTAAAATAATATGTGTACAGTGTGTATGTATTACCTTTTACTCCTTGCAAATTTAAACTGGTGGCTTGGCATTTGTGATAATAATTTAAACTATAGAAAAAATAAAACTTATTTTTAACAAAATTTAAAAGACATACCTACAAAATTATTAACAAGAAAATCCTCCACTAAATGTTCATTTTCATTTAAACAAAGCATTTTAATATTCAAAAACTCAAATTGAACTAAGTATGTCTTATGCCAAAACTGAAAAGGCACCAGTTTGAAAGTTGTACCTATGCAGTTTACAAATGTTATTTTTACTAAATTTAACATAAATAATAAAATAAAAATATAAATTCCATTTAAATTTAAAAACTTTGAATTGATTTCTGTGAAACTGAAGATCTGGTAATATTGCCAATATCAACACTGAATACAGAGTATGGTTTTACCAAGGGTACTGAATTTCGTCCAATTTGGTTCAAAACTCTCTGAGATATTTAAGTGTTTCCGAATTTTGGACACACTATGTATTATAGCATGAACTAACCACTTTTACCTACATATGTTTGGTGTATATAAATATCAATTTGTATATTCAGTTAAGCAATAAAAAAATGATTATGTTGACAATAATAGTACAAAACTTTTTAACACAATGGGCCATATGAATAAAGTCAAGCATTTGCTTACAAGTGCGAGTATTTACTTATAGAAAAGTGATGCTGCTATTCAGTAGCATAACATTTTTATAAGTAAATACTCGCACTTGTAAGCAAATGCTCGACTTTATTTATACATATACATTTGAAGTAAATCCTTCTATACATTATACCTTTAGGCAAAAGCATTTGCTTCTTTTTATTCATATGGCCCTATGTCTTTCTTCAATGTTGATTTGTTAGATTAAAACATTATGTTGGTTAAATAAAATTATTTTTAAGAAAACCATTATGACCTCAGTGATCACTTATTTGAATTTACATGTTGAAGATTTTTGTTAAAAGTTACTGAAAAACAATATTTACAGAGTTTAAATTTATATTTTGTTGTCTTATATGTTGACCATACAGGCTTTGGCATAGATCTACAATGCGCAAGAATCGACGAAGAAAAATATTTTGTGGTCGCTAATGTCAATACAAACGTCAATTTTCGGCGATTAACCAATTACCAAACGGTATTTACCAATTGGTTATGTTGACGTTTAATTCATTTATTACACGTCAAAGTTCTCACCAATTATTACCGCGGTTATAATTGATTGAACGCCTAAAATTGATAAAAGTGTAATTTTTTATTGGGACTGGTTTTTGAATTTCTCAGTGTTTGTTTTTCTCATCAAAGTATAAATTCAAGCCTTGTGCTTTCTTTTTCACTTAATAAATTTTACTTTAGGATACCTATCATGTTTTACTTGTAAATAAAAAAATACAGGTATTTGGTATGAAATCTTTTATTATATTATTTTTCAATTTATAGGCATCATTTTAAATTTGGTTGCATGACTTTTTGTTTCATGCTTTTTAAAATATTTAGTTGGGTTTTGTAGATAAAAATATTTGCTATATTTATTAAAGATTTCTTTTTGTTGTTTACTTATTGTATTGTTTTTAGGTAAAAAGTTTTAGGTACTTCTTTGGACATCAGTAAAATTTTAACAAAAACAAACATGTAAGTTTAAATTTATTAGGGTTAAATATACGCCAAGTCAAATTTTTAAGACCGATTTGATTTTGTACTGTTTTTACTGAAGCAAGTATAAATATTATATGAAGACCACACAGGAAAAATCTATGAATGTCCAAAAAATTAAATGTTCAGCAGAGTGTTTTTAACATTAAATATTGAACTTTACCAAAGTTATAAGATGTGCTTAGCCATAAGAAAAAATATTTAAGTTATTTATTATGTTACTATTTAATTTCCAACATATTTTTAAAATAAGAGTTACCTACATAAGTAAAGTTATTGGTAATAATACAACTAGGGTACTTATTAAGTTCGGGAAAAACGATGAAATTCCATTTTTAAAATATTTTATTAAACTTAAGGGGTTACAGTTAGAATTTTCAAAAAATTGATTTTCTTATTTTATTTTCTTAATGTACATATATTTAAGAATACACACAGAAAAGTTAATATCGTTCCGGTGGATATTTTCGAAGTTGAACGCAAATTTTAAAAGACGTTTTAGAGTGCTTTTATGTGCTTTTCAAACTTTAAACGCGTTTTTCTCAAAATGGTGTTTTCCAAGTCGGTGACCAATATTACTCGAAAACGGCTAAACCGATTAGTCTTAAATTTTAAAACAAGCTTCTTAAATATATTTTTAGTAATTAATCGAAGATTTTTATCGCCGATAAATATTTTTGTTTTTAGAAACAATTTAAGGCAGAAATTTTGGTCAAAAATCGTTTTTTTTCTTTTGGGAAACCGGCGTTGGGTCAAAAAAAATTATTTTGCTTATTCCTTCGATTAAGTACTAGATCAAACATTACTTCAACAAAATCTATTTGGTTTTTAATTTTAAAGGATTTAGTTTAGAGATATAGTGGTCACCGCAAAACGTAATTTTGAGAGGAGCTCACGGAGATTAGCTGTATCTCCTTTCCAAATAAATATTTTTACTAATACTAGTTCTTAAAATACAGTTAAAAGATACCTTAATATGTGCACAAATTTTTAGATCAACAAATTTAAAAGTTTCCTCAGAAAAAATTCTGGAAAATTCTCTTTTTTCGGCCTTCTAGCTATATATAACCCCTAAAACAAAATTGTATTATTCCTGAGGCACAAAAAGTTTCTGTAAGGTTTTTATTTAGGAGTAATATTGGTAATATCGATAAACTTCTTTAGGTTTTAGAACAACTTTCCTAAGTACCTTCAGTTTTTAAAAACATCCACTATTTTTCACAGTTTTAACAATCTTTTGCAACTACGTGAAATTAAAAAACTATGAAAATATTTATTCAAAATTTGCAACTGTTAATTATTAAATAATTGGACTATCATCGTTCTTTCAAGTAACGTACGGATTTTAACAAGAGTACGATAGTTTTAAATGTTTTTTAGGCATGAATCTTATCAATATTCCCCTGTATTTCAGTACCAAAATATGCATCAACTTCAGAGATATAATAAACTGCAAAAATATGATTTTATAAAAAAAAATAGGCTTTTATCGTTTTTCCGTGTAGTCTTCATATAATTTTGGATAATTCTTAAGCCTTTAACTTCCTTAAATTTAGTTTCTAGGCGTCAATTTGGATATTATGAATTGGATATACAGGGCTCTCTAAAAGGTCTGTACAAAATGCTACCACAAATTTCTTGGACCAAAATACGACGATTTAACCCAATTTACCTTAGTCAAAAAGTTGATCCTTTACAAGATACAGTGTCAAAGTTTTTATTTTATTTCAATTATTTTTAAATATATTACTTATTATAAAACATTTTTCACAAAATTCAGTATTAAGAGGATTTTTAGGATAAAAATCGAAATATGCTAATGCTTTTGTTGTAAAATGGAGAGGGAGCCACCTGCAGTCCATTGCTTAGGTTCAAAGTGTCGTAACTTTTTTTTGGCTCAGTATAATGTAATTTTAGTATAAAATTTTTATTCTACAATATTTTTACACAAAAAGGTATACCTGATAAATATCGCTGTGAGCAACCGTTTTTGAGATATTTTAGATTGAACATTTTATTCCATACATAAGTTTGTCATTGCATTTATTTATACTTTATCTAGGCCACCTGGTAGTGCCCAAAAAGTCTTATACAAAAACTATCACAAATTCTTTGTACCAAAATACAACGATCTAATTCAATTTACCTTAGTCCAAAGGTTTCTGGTTTGCAAGTTAAAGGGTGTCACATTTTTCATTTAATTTTTTACTTGTACACCCTGTACTTGTAAACGATCAACTTTTTAACTAAGGCAAGTTATGTTAAATCGTTGTATTTTGGCGTAAGGAAGTTATAGTATTATTTTTAGAGAAACTCTGGTGGCCTAAATAAAGCGTAAAGGAATGCTAAGGATATTTTTTATATGAAACTAGCTGACCCGGCAAACGTTGTTTTGCCATATAAATAATTTTTAAGTAATTTCTAGCCTAAAAATTTAAAAAAATGTTAAGGGTGGACAACCCTTATCACTAGATTAGATTAGATTAGATTGGGAGGTGGATTGCATGTCCTCTAACACTGCAACCTGCTCAGGTTTATTGTGTGTCCTCCGTCCATAGGTTAGAGCACGCTATCCAAGCCGGTCTGTTTAATCAGACTCCACAAGCTTGAAACTGGCCACTTGGTATATCTTGCCGCTTTAGGTTTTTCTTCACCAGCCTTGCAAAGCCGCAGACGACAAAGGGCTTCGCAGTAGCACCATACGTGTTCTGCGGTTTCTTCCTCCTCCTGGCAGAACCTACATAGGTTTTCTTCTGCCAGGCCCATAGTTTCCATGTGTTTATTCAGTCTGCAATGACCTGTCAGTTGACCCACTATTATTCTTACTGCCTTCCGGTTATAATTCAGAAGGTCTTTTGTAAATTCTGGCGAGTAAGCCTTGATGAACACTTTCGCCTGACGCTGTCCTGGTGTTCTCCTCCACCAGTCTTGTGATTCCCTCATAATCCATGATCTAATGGATGACCTTACCTGGCATGATGGAATACTCAGTAGGGCTCAGGACCTACCATTGTCCTACCAGCCTTTGCCAATTTATCGGCACCTTATCACTAAGGGGTGATGAAAATATATGTTGGCCGATTCTCAGACCTACTCAATATGCTCACAAAATTTCATGAGAATCGGTCAAGCCGTTTCGGAGGAGTACGGGAACGAACATTGTGACACGAGAATTTTATATATAAGATAAAACGTTTAATCTAAAATATCTTGAAAATGGTTGGTTGTAGCGATATTTATCAGATATACCTTTTTGTGCAAAAAATATGGAAGAATAACAATATTATCTACTAGAATCATAATATACCGAGACACAAAAAATAATGCCAGTTTGAACAAAAGCAAAGTACTGCAGGTACTCTTTGACATTGGACTGCAAAATATGAGTAACTTTCGATTCCTTACTTTAGAAAAAACCCGTATTCCGAATTTTGTTAAAAAAACAAATATTTAAAAATAACTAAAAATAAAATAAGAACTTTGATCCCCGTATCTCACAAACGATTAACTTTTCGGCTAAGGTAAATTGCCTTAGATTGTTGTATTTTTGCTCAAGGAGTCTATGGTAGCATTTTGTACAGACCTTTAGAGACACCCTGTATATTAGCTAATGTTTATTAAATTTATCCTCATCATTAAATTTTTAATTTAGTGACACATGAATTAAAATAATGTCGCTCACATTGTTACATTGCATAAATTCATATTAAAATAAATTTTAGTAGGCACTAAACCAAAACACTTACTCAGGACGTGCAAAAAGCGTTGAAATGCTAAAAAAAGTAAGTTTTTTAACACTAAAGTATTTTTTACATGTCACCACACTAATCGGTCTATAAAGTAGATAAAAGTGTATTTGACCATGAACACATATGTAACCAAGTAAAGAATTGTAATTCTTGTAATAAAATTGTTAGATCAAAAGATGCATTGTATTATGAAGCATGTATTAAACTAGACCAGTGTAATTATATTTTGGTAGTATTTATCAAGTAATTTGCCAATAAAGAATTTTGTTGGGGGTGGTTAGAGGATCCAGAATTAATTTTGTACATTATTAATTTAATTAATTTTTTTATACATCACCTTGTAAAATGGGCCTGTTAATTTATATTTTTTTGTGGTTAACCTGTGGAATTATATACAGAGTGTTTGCTAAATGCGGTAAGAAAATTTAAGGGCGTATTCTTGAGTCAATATCATTAAAAAGGTTTATATAAACATTAGCCCTGAATTGCTTTGTTTCTAAGATACAGGGTATTAAAGAAAAAAACGATTTTTAATAATATTTTTAACATGCCTTATCTAATTTTAATAAAAGGAAGTGGGTAAAGATTATCTCTTTTCGCCTATCATAGTTACAAAAAATTAAAAGTTCTTATCAAAACTAATTTATTATATTTATAAGAAGTTTAGGTATTGCTCTTTACATTTTTTCAGAAGTAGTACAGAAAAGAGATAGCAAGTTATATAAAACTGCCATCCAACTTGGTATGTTTTTTTAAATTTTGTTATTTTGAGTGTTTTTTTTATTTTCTAAAAAAATCTGTCAAGCACTCGACGCACCAAGATTTCTATAGTCTTTCGAACACTTCAGTGTATATACTGGGTCAGTATAAAGTACTGCAACTCCTAAAAATCTTTAAAATCACTAAAGATACATTTACCAAATTTGGTATGTAACTAGTATCGGACATGAATAATTTAATAGTAATATCGACACCGTTGCCAGATTTTCCAGTTTTCTGCAACACGTACCTTTTCGTTTTTAAAATAGAATGTTCCATTTATTTTCATTTCAATAAATTGCGCAGACCAAATTTTCAAAATTCTAGTTTTACTAGCTGCTAAGATATGACAACATCACATTTTAAGTAATAAGTTATATAAAATAGCTACACTTAATATTTTTGGCATTTTAATTGCAATACACTTTAGTATGACTCCAAATTTTAGTCTTTACCAGTTACCGAGATATGACAACACCGAAATTGTATTAAAATTTACCAACAGTGCTGTTATCACTCAGCCCAAGCGGATTTAAAGATATTAGGTAATAAATTACTTTTTGCCAAAAATGTAGTGCATATCATGTCTGGACAACTAATAGAGACAGAATTTTGAAAATTTAGAAACTTACCAAATTTGATCCACCGAATTTTATGCAATAAAAATAAATAGGGCATTTTATTTAAAAAACTGAAAAAATATGTGTAGCACAAAACTGGGAAATCTGACAACAGTGCCGATATAACCATTTAATACCACATGTCCAAAACACCTCTGTACCAAATTTGGTACTTATAGCTTTAGCGGTTTTAAAAATATTTAAAAGTTGCGGTTCTTTTAACTAAGCCAGTATTATTTGTTTTGGTGCGTCCAGTGCTTGACATATTTTTTAGTAGAAAATTATAAAAATCACACAAAATAACAAATTTTCAACAAATATACCAAGTTTGATAGCCGTTTTATGTGACTTGCTATTTATTTTTATATTACTTCTGAAAAATGTAAAGACCAATACCTAAACTTCTTTTAGATATAATAAAAATAATTTTGATACGAACATTTTTTCTCCAAACTGTCGAAAGATCTCTTTTTCATATGCTATTACGACAGTAGGGATTTATTTCCATTTATTTTCTATGTTTACTTGCCGACTCCCGGTAAAACTTAATGCCGATCACTAAATGATTCTTTTTAATACGGTATCAACGGGTGAGTTTATATCTTTTTGGTCTTCAAAACTTATTTTTCCAAAAAGACAAACGCCTTTTTTCTTTAGGGGAATTTTTAGGGGGTGTCGCGTTTCCTTTGGGGGTTAAGAGTTTTCAAAGTTGGCAACACTGCCATGGACCCGCTACATTCACTTTTTTAATTCCTGTAAGGCAGGCGAAACTAGTCAGGGGGAAAGGGCCAGGTAAATGACACGAAAAGCAGGAGTTTTTTTTCTTAACTGTCGAGATGGGGAGATCACTTTTTCAAACAACAACAAATACCTAATTAAATAACATTAATATCTAGTCTAACATATTTTATTAAAAAATTGTTTTTAAAGTTTTTAGAAAGCAGAACACCCTGTATCTTAAGAACGAAAAATTTGAAGACCCATGTTTATATGAACTTTTTTTCATAAAATTGGCTCGGGAATACTCCTTAAGTTTTCTTACAGCCATTAGGAAACACCCTGTATATTTGATCTTTACAAAGGCATATGTTAATCATAATAATTTTATAATATATATTTTTCAAAGGAAACGGAGCAAAAAATACAGGGTGTTCTTAATACTCCCTCTTTGAAAGTCCCTCTTTAGGAGTTTCATAAGCTGTTAGAATGATTTATTCAACTTTGTAAACGCTCTGTATAATAATTGGATTTTTTAATCCCTTTGTGAAGTTCGGTTATAAGTTCCCTGCCATTTTTAGGATTTTTAGTTTATTTATTTTATTTTAACCCAGTATATATGTATATCTAGTCTCATTATTACATTTTTTAAACTTCTTTAAAGTCGGAGGCCTATGTGAGTTTTGGAAATTCTTAACCAGTGTGATAATTTAAGGTCTTTTTAAAATGGTAATGCAACTGATCAACCTTGGTGTATTTGCAGTTAAAAATATCTAGTTTCATTCAAAGTAGACGTTATTTTTTGGCTCTGCGCACCGACTTTGCGTCTGTACTATGCGCAGGAATCCGTTTGTTGTCTATGCAATAGCGAAAATTTGCCACTTTTCGGGTTTTATAGTAAACCTGTGAGCGTGTTATCAGAGGGGTGTTTTAATTTATGTTTTTAGTTAATTTATCGCGATCAGGCCTATAATTTTAATTTCTTTACTTAATAATTGTATTAAGTATTAAAGATATTAAAAAAAAAATCTAGTTGAAAGTGCCTTCGAATAATAAATAAATATTTTTTTAGTTGCTGTAGTACCCCGTGCCTTTTAAATAATCAGTAAAATCTGCATTTGGAAATACACCAAGGGTATAAGTATGAGTTAAAATGCTGCCGAATAATTTGCAAAATAACGACTTACTCTTCCTACTAAACTTTTTTGTATTTATTACAATTCCGTTTTTGTACAAATAAACCATATTTTATTAATTAATTTGTTTTATTTTTGCTTTACCCATTTGATTATTGCGATTAAAGTCACCTGACATTAAACGTTATACACGCCGTGCCTGATACTTTTAATTGAGTTTCTGTGTAGTGAATTCTAGCAGCTAGAGATTAGACCAAAAATGCCTGCATAACAGTATTTTCTTATACAATGACGCGTCAGTCTCTCTTTGTCGTTGCTTTTAACCGTCTTCCTTCCACACATTGATAAAACTTGCCTTTGGAAATGTGGAAGAAAGTCCCAAGCAGCAAGCTGACGTCTCTTAGTCATTGTTAATCATTTTGGTCAGCAAAGACGTCATAAGATGACGACAAAATGACGTTAAAATGACCTCCCTAACGTCAATTTTAGGCGTTCAACCAATTAAATCCGCGGTAATAATTGGTGACAACTTTGACGTATAATACATTGTTTAAACGTCATCATAACCGATTTGTAAATACCTTTTAAGAATTGGTTCTTTGCCTAAAATTGATGCTTGTCACAAACAACGTCCCGTTAATGACGTCTTTAAGATGAAAAATTGACGTCTGTACTTATTTTTCAAAAGCTAAAACGATACATTATTTATTTAATAGAATTATATTTATAATAATGGAGTGTAAACATACCTGGTAGTTGATAGGCTTTTCATAAAGAGGGTGTTGGACGGATGTGTTAGGTCACGTGATGACATCTAAAATTATTGGTCTTATTTTTCTGTCATATGATATTCCGGTTGGGTTTTTACACAAATCATATAATGTCACAAAATTTTTCTGGCGGGCTTTCTAAACAGGACGTCATTACATTTTTATGAGCTAGTATGACGAAAAAAGACGTCGAAAAGCCATCACTTCAACGACATCAAAAACACGTCAGTAAAATGACGTCACAATTTTGGTCCGATGCCGTCCTATGACCAAAAATCATCAATTTTAGGCGAAGAACAGAACCTAAAACAATATGTACCAATCGGTTATGTTGACGTTTAAACAATGTATTATCACTGATCTCGATGGATTGCCAATATTATATCCTGCGCGAAACAAAAGTTATATTTCATGGGCGAAAAAGCCAAAACCGGTTTGTGCGCAAGCCAGTTGAGGGTAAATGCACCCGGCTTTAAACAAACTATCCGCATTATAGGAAAGCATTTGTTGACGGCGTCCTGGTTTTCCGTTCGAAGTACGGTAGCTAATGAGCGTTACGGTCAGACCGCGGACGAAGGGTATACGGGGTGCCGGTGTTTGTATTTTGCCACGGCTTTTAAGTGCGCATGTTCGTCCACCCACTGCGCGAGGTCGTAAAAATCCAAAAAATGCTTCTTGCCACTGCGGATCTAAATGTAGGTTATCTATGTGTATTAGTCAAAGTGATCACCAATTATTACTGCGGTTATAATTGGTTGAACGCCTAAAATTGATGGATGTTAAATACCATAAAAGTAATAAAATATGGGTTAGATTATTATACAGGTTAAGCTAAATAACATAACATATAAGGCAGTGTGAGGAAAAAAGACAATCTAACTAAAGCCCGGCATGAAAACATGCGTGAATATACTGCTTGTTTTGTTATTAAGCAGTATATTTTTACTCAAAAGAAAAATATTTAGGTCGAAAACATAGCAGAGTTAATTAAATGGTTCTTTTTATAGGTAAAATTCGTTAAATTGTGATTTAATTTATTTTATTTTTTTAAAAAAGTTATACACTTCTGCCTACACAGATGATTACGTAAAACTGAATATTGGTTTTATTTTTAGAAGACAAATTAAAAAAATAAGTCGGTGATACAGCTTCTGCTTTTTAACGAAGACACCGAAGATGAAATAAAAAGTAAAAATATAAAACAAACTGAAATAATGGTAGATCTTAGAGAAGCAATTCTTCAGGTAAGGAAATCATTTTTGGGCAGTACCGCCAATTTATTTCTATTTTTAATTAAATTTATTGTACAGGGTGTCGAATTGCGTTGCAAATTGCAGGGGGCATTCAGATTTGACAAAATTGGGGTAAACTTTACCCCAACCTTGACCTTGGCAAATGAATTTGTTCCTTATGTTTATTTTGATAAGGTCTTGCTTATTCGCATGTCTTCATGTGCGCATGTCGGGCCTTTACCGGGCGTCGATTCTGAATGCGCCCCGGTATCTTGGTTATTACTAGTGATAGAGACTTGCGGTTTTCATAAACTGTTTGCTACTTTTTAATAAAACGAAAGATGACACCAAAGATTTTTATGGTCCTCTTAGTTTTTGACATGATTTTTTTATTTTTGGACCCACCTCGTATTTTATGTTATAACTTACAACAAAAGTAAAAACTGATATTAGTAGATATTTTTACGTGAAATCCAGTGGTGTAGTTGGATTTTTAAATTCTAATAAAAACTGGCCAAATCAAATCCAACCTACTTTAAGATCTCATGTATATTCGAATTTTGTACAGAACTTGGCACTTATTTAGATCCCCATTCTTTTTGCGGCGAAGCCCACAGCCAAGCATAATTTTGGTATTGAACTTGGCTCACCATTTTCACATTTACGTTTTTGGTGGGATATAATTAGTTTTTGTAAAGAAAACTAGGCAGGTATTGCTAGTTTTCTTTTCTATGTTCGTGTCTAAATTTTCTTTCTTCCAGTGCTTGTTGCCTATTTATTTTCTGCTACCTTTTTTTAACACACTTCTTGTTTATTAGCAAGCCAAGTCCGGGCGATATTTTTTTTTACCTAATTTTATTTGTATATTTCTGTTATACTCTAAAAGGTCTGTACAAAATGCCACCACATATTCCTTGGACCAAAATACGACGATCTAATCCAATTTACCTTAGTTAAAAAGTTGATCGTTTACAAGATACAGGGTGTCAAAGTTTCTATTTTATTTTAGTTATTTTTACATATATTGCCCCCTGATGCACCCATCTTTTTCAATTTAAACGGGCTAATAGGTAGATGTGTTTTCTCTAGGTTTGCCAATTTTGGTTAAATATATTTAAACAGGACTGGACTAAAGGGACTTTTTCAAAATGATGCATTAAACTTCGTTGTAAAAAAATAATTTTATCTCCAATTAGGCTAATACGTTAGTTTTTAATTAATTTACTGTTAAGTTTGGTCAGCATCCAACTTAGTAACCATGGTAACCTCACATTTTTTATTTTTAAAGAACACTAAAAAAGTTCTTTTTAAAATCGAGTGAAATGCATGCTTTATGGGAGCATTATTTATTAAAAATAATTATAATTCCCAAGTCCTCAAATTATTGACAGATATATACTGAATCATTTCCCATAGTTTGTCTACAAAAAAACATATTAGATTAATTCTAGCTAAATCAGATTTCTTTTGCAACGAGGTTAAATACAGTTTTGTGGGAAATGTCCCGTAAGTCCAGTTTTTACTAAATCTATATGACTCAAATTGCATTATAAAGAATTTTTTCACAAAAATTCAGTAATAAAAAGTTTTTAGGGTAGGGAATCAAAATATGCTAATGTTTTTATTGAAAAATGTAGAGGGAGCCACCTGCAGTCCATTGCTTAGGTTCAAAGTGTCGTAACTGTTTTTTGCCTCGGTATATTATAATATTAGTAAAGTATTTTTATTCTCACATATTTTTCCGCCAAAAACAAAAGAAAATAGGCCTGGCCAATGCGACTTCACCCTCGTCTATATTAGTTCACCCTACGTCATTGTATTCATTTTTTAGTATCAGATTGGTCTTTAATACCCGTCTTTTTTAATTTTAGGTAGTTAGGCACTTTTTACAATTAGATCCAAAATTAAGCTCAGAGATTTCATTGATAGCCGATTATTCCATGGAAAGTCATGCTCAAGACCATGCAAACTACATTAATGTCTCAAAAATAGAAAAAGAAGGGCAAAAGCGTTGTTAGATTTTGAAAGGCATGACGATGATGAGTTGGGTTTTAGGAAAAACGATATAATTACTGTAGTTAGTCAAAAGGATGAACATTGCTGGGTTGGAGAGTTAAATGGTCTTAGAGGTATTGCAAACATTATTAAGGAGTTGTAAACTTGTTTTTTTTTATATAAATTTAATAACACTTTATAGTCTAAGAGCCCGTGAACCTTTGTTATTTTGTAAAAGCTGAATTTTAGTTATGTTACTGGATACCTATTAGAAGATATTTCCTTTCCTTTTGTATACTTCATTTAATGTACCGTCAAATCGAAAACTCTTTTTAATTAAAAAAATATGCCCCCACCCCTTAACCAGGTCTGCGTTTCCATATTTAAATAACTTTAAAGAAGCATTGTGGATGATTTTCATTGTGGCTCAAATACTCTCATCAAAAATGCTTGCCAGCTTTCAGAATACGACTTTTTGAACGTTTCATTCTAAATTTTATAGTGCTAAACCGCTTTTACACAACTCATGTTTTCAAAGTCGGTGATCATCAAACTACTTCACCGTTTTTCCACTATTTCTTTCCAAAATTTGCAGGTAACGCTGTAGAGTTTTTAAAAATATGTCAATATATGTAACTTAAGAAAACAAATAAGCCGATTTTTTCTTAAATATCGCGTTTTACAATTTTATGTACTCCCAAAAAGTAAAAAATTGAAATTTGAAAACCCCAGCGCTACATGGGGAAAACGATTGTCTAACAAAAGACCTTTTTTTTTTACTTTACATGATCCAGCACCAAGATGTGATGGTAACCGCAATTCATCTTTTTTCGAGACGCTTCCGAATAATAGTTGTCATTACCGTACTTTTTAGAATATTAGAAATTTCATACAATATTCTTGTAATACAATATTTTAATGTACCATCGATTTTAATAAATAAATTTTAACCGTATCTTCAAAGAAAAAATCATAAAAATTTACTTTTTTGAGCAGGAATCAAGGTATGATTCCGAGCCACGCGGCGCAAGCACCAGAACGTTATACTTCTTTCGCTTTCGTCTTTGTAAGTAACGAGCAGCCTACCAGCAAATGTAAATGGCTCTGGCGCTTGCGTCGGCAGTTTACAGCTTGCCACGATGCTCTGAACCATACCTCCTCCTTAAATACAAATTTTGAGCATCGACTTTATATAAAAAATTATAAAATGGCAAATATCTTTTTCCAGGTTGGTTCCCCGCAGAAATTTGTGCAGTTACTAGATGAAAGAAGTAAACAGTATAGTAGCGCAGGCGACGATAGTATTTCGGAAACCATTACAGATCTTGTGCGGGGTGTTTTATGTCCTGTGATAAAACAAGTATTAGAACATGGAATGAAACGTCCTACATTTTTAGGTAAGTCCTCTTTTGGTATATAATTATCCTTTTATAGTCCAGCTGCAAACGCCCCAAACTCTTCAAACTATCTTTTAACTTAATTTTAGGAGGTCCATGTCATCCATGGCTATTTATTGAGGAAGCTGCCACAAAGAGGTTGAAAAAGATTTTAGTTCGGTTTATAGTCGACTGGTACTGTGCAAAACGTACAGATTAGACGAAGACGGAAAAGTTTTAACACCTGAAGAAGTAAGTGTCATAAACGAATGAAACTAACAATAAGTTCCTTTTCACATAAGACTTACGTGCTCTACGTTCTATGTCTGTCAACAGGTTTGCATTAAAAGAAATGTAACCTTTCAGATGAAGGCGCTTTGCAAGGTCAGCTGGCGCGACAGTCCTTCTAACTTCTAAACCGTTTGGTATATTTTCATGAAAGTTGGAACGATAATTTATGACCAAAGTCTGCATTTTTTGACATATCAATTGGGTACCATATTCCCAAAAAAATTAAATAGAAAGAGAGGTCTCAACGCACATCATTTTGAAACTCCTGTTAAGTACTTTATAACCCTGGAGTAAAAGTCAATACCTGTACCTAGTACAAAATGGCGGTACTTTAAAAATTACCCAAATACCTGATTTGGATGTCCATATTTCTAAAATTAATAAGGTTAGATGTACTTCTTTACTCTTTTAAAAATCTTTTTAAAGGTGAATAACATAGAGGGTGTTTCATTTAAAAATATATATATACTTTTTGTCCTACCCTGTAAATCTTTAAAAGAGATTTAAGAAAATACCACATTAAGTACATTAAACTTCATTAGTTTAGAGTACCATCATTTTGTCAGGGTCATTTCAAGGTCACATAGTAAAATTTTATTGAAAATAGACCTCAATCATGGTATATTCATGTTTTTGGGGTCGCTGAATCCGAATCCGTGGTCAAATTTACCCTATGAGGTTGAGATCAAGGTCAAATCTTCAGAAGTTATTGTAACTGCACCAAAATCATGATATATTTGGTTTTTTTTGGGTCGCTAAATTCAAATTTCGTAGTCAAATTGACCCTCCCGGATTCGAATTAAGCGACCCCAAAAACATAAAGGTACCACGTTTGTTATCTATTTTTTAATGAATTTTGATGAGTTGACCTTAAAATGACCTTGACCATGACCTGATGGGGTCAAACCGACACCAGATTCGAATTCAGCGACTCCAGAAACATAAAGATACCATGTGTATCTTCAGACCAACAACTTTTTTTTGTGGGGACGTGTAATCTAAGTTATGAACTTTAGAACCTCACTGAATAATTCATTGAATATAGTAGTGGTCATTCTGAAGTACAGTGTGGTTCGTTTAGTATGACTTCGCATATAGCAACCAACCGTTTTTAGCGACGTAAGTATAGGCGTATGTTTGGTTTTAATATAAGCTTATATGAAAGGAATGAAAGGATATTCGTTTAGTACGACTTCGCTTATAACGACCTACCGCTTGTAACGATGGAATTTTACACATAATTATCCAGTTACAACGACAAGAGTGAGGGCTGCCCATAGGATATGAAGAACTTGAACAATATTCTGCTATTAATGTCGATCTCGCAACGTGTAAGGAACTGAAGAAAATATTTTGCAAAATGTTATCGTTAACAGCTAAAATAGCGACGATAATAATGACAATGGCCTGTATCACTCCGAGTGTATCTGAAGCTCTAAAAGCTGCAGAAGTGCTTAATGTGTTTGTGTATACTAATTTTAAAGATGATACCAGGAAATTCATTATGTATCGTTTGTTACTTCCTACTATAGAAATAAAAACCAAAAACAATAAAAAATTGCAGACTTTTTGCACTAGATGTTTAGTTGTTACATTGGATTATATAGGGCAACAAAAATTACACAGCCCCACAAAAATATAAAAGTTGGTAGTCCGAAAGACTAAACCATGGTATCTTTATGTTTTTGGGTTCGCCGAATCGAATCTGGGGCGGTTTGACCCTATCAGGTCAGGGTCAAAGGTCATTTTAAGGTCAATCACAGCCCAACAAGTAAAAAAGTTAAAGGTCCGAAAGACCAGACCGTGTTATCTTTTAGTTTTGGGGTCGCTAAATCCGAATCCATCAGAAATAATCGTAAATACACCAAAATCATGACATCTTGGGGTTTTTGGGTCGTTAAATCCGAATCCGTAGTCACATTGACCCTCCCGGATTCGGATTAAGCGACCCCAAAACATAAAGGTGCCACGTTGGTGGTCTATTTTCAATGAATTTTAATAATTTGACCCCTAAATGACTTTGACCATGACCTGATGGGGTCAAACTGACTCGGATTCGGATTCAGCGACCCCAAAAACATAAAGATACCACGTTTGTGGTCTATTTTCGATGAATTTTGATGATTTGACCTTGAAATTATCTTCACCATGATCTGATGGGGTCAAACCGATACCAGATTCGGATTTAGCGACCCCAAAAACATAAAGATACCATAGTCTAGTCTTTCGGACCACCAACTTTTATTTTTGTGGGGCTGTAGTATCTGTTCTTTTAGTACGACTACCGGTTAGTACGACGTAATATCATCGGTCCCTTGGCCATCGTTATAACCGGATTCTACTGTAATTAAAAAAAAAAAAACTTTGATGTTCTTTTAATTCAAAATACAGTTACAAATTCACCTTTAAATTGCTTGCTTGCTTGTTCATGGTTTTGATCCTAGTCAATCGCCAGCTTTCTCCCGTCCGGTCATATGAGCGATGTCGCACATCAGCTTTTCAGGACTTTGTCGTTGGAAAATCTGGATAGTCGAGCTTTGTAGCTCCCAGAAATTTCTAGCAAATGTATATAACGAAGCTATGAGATGCATAAATTTCGGCCATCTTTCCAAGAACTGCTACTGGTATTGCGCATAACCGATTTCTTTCAATACTGACGCCCCCCGCGGCGCCCGCCTCCTTTATCCGCCATTGAAAAACACCAACAAAACAGGTTTTTTCAAAGCTCTTTTCTGTGAATATTGTATATAAAACTATAATGTAGAAAGCTCAAATTAACAAACATGCTTACAAACCCACACGGGTATTATAAACTGTTTATGACGTTATTAAGATTTCCTCGGGAAACGTCCAACGCAAATATAACATAAATCAGCTATATTTTACCACCAAGGAGCGATCACCTGCTCCGGCCTTCCTGCCTGGTCCTACTGCTAGACCTGCACAAGGAAAACGTAGTGTAGTCATAAGATTACTATGTAAAATTTATGAATTGTTAACTTACTTCTGATTAATAAAGCACTGTTTTGAGTCTGAGTCTTGCAGCACGCCAAACAGAAAAACATCAGGTTATAGAAATCTTCACTCACAGCGTCTTGTTCCGGAAAAAAGATGATTTTTCAATTTAGCAGTGAGTTTCCTATCGTCCTCGGGGCACCAGAACGTCTTCTACATCCACCATGCTCGATTCTACGTGAGAGCCCAGTATGAGCTCCTTTCAACGTCTAATCACAACCGAGAACGAACGGAAGCTGCACCTTTAAATTACTTTTAGATAACGTTTACCTTAGAAAATGATAGGTTATACATACCTCTGCCAACGTATTGTTTCGTTTTTTTTTTTTTGCGTTTCTATCTATTTTTGAATTAAATATAACTAAATTTAAACCGTTAAATTTTGAACTGCATAATAAGATTGAAGTGTTTTCAGTTGCTCTACCGCTGCGTCCAAGCAGTAAACTTGTCCCATGATAACGCACATGCTCAAATGGATGTTAAGTTACGATCGCTAATCTGCATTGGCCTCAACGAACAAGTACTCCATCTTTGGCTCGAAGTTCTTTGCTCATCAAGCGAGGTTGTGCAAAAATGGTAAGACTTACATTTCCAGCATGTTTGATCTTATGGAATAAGTAACATTAATATGGTTGTTTTAGGTATCATCCATGGTCGTTTGTATACAGTCCCGGATGGGTACAAATCAAATGCGAATTAAGAATATTATCTCAATTATCATTTAACCTAAACCCAGACTGGGAACTTCCTGTGAAACGCGAAGCAAACAACCAGCCTTTAAAAGATGGCGTCCGGGATATGCTGGTTAAGCACCACCTGTTTAGTTGGGATATCTAACATTTATTCCATTCTTTAGTGGTACACTTGAACTAAAATATCTTTTTGAATATTTTCTTTTAACTGCTTTCTTCGGTTTTAGTACTTGTGGTTGTCTTATTCCGATTTTAAGTCAACTAGGAGTTGCTTGAACGTTTGATCTTGAGCAACGTATAAATAACTACACCGGGTGACACAGTATGTTGTTACCCCCATTTTTTGTATTTTTAGGAAAGAGAGAATAATACAAATTTTACAGTATTATTATAGCATAAATTAACATTTTTGTCATTACCAGGACCTCAAAATCACTTCCGGTTTAACCCGAAGTATCAAAACCTTTCCTCTTTTAAATACAAGTAACAATTTTTATTCTTAATTTGTGTTCTGTTAAAAAAATTCTTTTCAACGATATAACATCATACAGGGTGTTTCTCTTTAAAATGGCAGCCAGAATAGATTTTTAAAGAAAATGAAGTTCCGCTATTATTTCGGTTTTGAATATTTTTTTGCTGGCTGTGAAAATAAAAGAGTGATGGCCTATTTTACTTTCACAGGTTTACCAGTGAAAGAAAAATATTTCATTCTTTATTTAGCAAAAAAAATAAGCAGAAATAATGGCGGTTAATTTTTTGTTAAAATATTCTCTGACCGCCATTTTGAAAAGAAATATCCTGCAATATATTATTGAAAAGAGAATTATATACGGAATACAGATAAAGAAAAAAAGTAAGTACTTGTATTTAAAATAGGAAAGTTTAGGAGTAGTTCCGGTTAAAATAAAGTGATTTTAAGGTCATGATAATGAAATAAAATATTAATTTATGCTATAATAATACTGTAAAACTTTATTAGTCCCTCTTTAAATCTACAAAAAAATTGGAAAGGGGGGCGGTAACAACATCCTGTCTTACCCGGTATGTATAGTAGTCTTACAGTCCCGCAACACAATGCAATTGTTCATATCAAAACGCTGCAGACATATCGCCTTCGCATGTCTAGCTTTCGCCGGTAAGCGCCTTACGTTTACTTGATCCACTTGGTTTAACACACGCATTGAAGAAAAACTAAGTAACACACGCCGCTTAACTAAATCCATTGCACTTTCTTTATGGTGCAGAAAATCTCTACTCTTTGCAGCGGGGACGAGATGCAAGGGACATCCGTTGTCGGATATCCTCGGACGTTTTCGCGCTAATAGCGAAGAGACTTTACATTGAGTTATTTGCACGGTGATAATAGTTTGTGGACTATCAGAGCAATGGCAACTAAAGCCTCAATTTTCTAAATTGACTTTAACAACGAAATTATTGGCTTATAAGGTATATACTTTTGGTTAAAAATGTCCCATGTGACCTTTGGCAACATTCAAAAGCCCTACAAACTAATATTTTTAACCGACTTCAAAAAGGAGGAGGTTCTCAATTTGCCTGTAAGCTTTTTGTATTAAGCTTAATTTTGTAATTTTTAAGTTAGACCTCATAGCCCCAATTAAGTTTTTATGATAAGCAGGTCGAATGCTCAGAATATGAAGAGCTTGGTAAAAATGTTCCACTGATGAAAATTGGTAGAAATGGATCTTGGGGGGGCACAGAAGAAAACATTCCCCTCGTGTAAAAAAGGCCAATTGTACCCTATTTCGCCCCAATTTTTTACAAAAAGCCTCTTCAAACTCCTATTGGGGGTGCAATTGCCCGCCCCCTCCGTCGTACGGCCCTGTACTTAAGGGTGAGATTACTTATACTATTTTGTCAGTGACAAACCAGGCTTTTTTATTACTTACATTTACAGGCGTCTACTGGGTGTTAACGAATATATTTGACAAGCTATTACTTCTACAGTTTTAGACATATCAAAATGAGACTTGAAAGGTGTTCGCACACATGTACATTTTTTGTGATGCGCAACATAGAAAATGGCTGGTATTACACAGTGTGAATATTGTTGCAAGTTTTAAAGTTGTGCCATTTTAAAAAATTTCTCTACATTTTTTCGAGTTGCCTACATTTTAAAAATTGCTACGTGTGAACAGAGGTGGTCATGTCGACTTTCTGAGGGTGGGCCATAGGCCGAGGAAAATGTGGGAGGCGTCCCTAGAAAGAAAGGACATTTTAAAGGAGGTTTAAATTTTTGATGAGAAAAAAAAAGTTCCCCTATCCAATTTTTTTCGTTCTTTAATTTATAAAATCACAAAAACCTCCTTCCCAGGTATTTAAAAAACAAAAAAAAGGTCCTCACTTTCCAATTCCATCATCACCCTCCTTACTTTACCAGTACTAGAAAACTGAGAACCCACGCAACACAAGGTCGTATTTGAAATTGTTAAAACGACCTATTAAAAAGTGGCAGCCTATGTTTCGCAATAAAAGTGGCGTTTGTGTTCAAACTTTTTCTCGACACTTTTTACTTGCGCAAGTTATTTATGGAGCCATTTTTAATGCATATGTAAACATAACGTAAATTTTATTATTGCGCTATAAAAAGTTGCGCCACAAAAGTGTACATGTGTGAGAGTACCTTAAGTAAATGGTATGGAAAGAGTTTTCGCATATTTCTCACTTTTTAGTTACTTCTGGTTTAACCGAAAGTGACTCCAGTTAAATTTTTTTAAAGAAACACTACCTTTATAGAAACACACTGTATATTTTACCATTTTTGGATTACTCAGACAATTCTAAATACTAATTTGATAATTTTAAAAGTATTTACGCTTACTTGATTTTTTGAGAGTCATTTGTAGTATTGCATCAAGGTGGTTATGATTCTTTACTAATGACTTTATTTTTAAATCTATTGCAAATTAATTGGTACTGTTAGATTCGTCAAAAAATCCTTTATTTGAAAAGTGCTTGTAAAACGGGTTAATAGTTTGACATGAAAATGTCAATTTGCCTAATTGTTTTATTCCTATCTTTTATTTTTATTCATTCACTGCAGTTCCGGATTAACCTATAAGCAAATTAAGCAATTGATTAGGGCATCACGTTGTAAAGGGCACCACAAAGGAGGCACCTTTTTTTTTCTTTGGTGTTTTTACGACATTACCATCGTTATATGGCAGGTGTTGCATATTATCAGGTTTTGGAAATACATAATAATAGGAATAGTATTGAACTGAATTATTTTTATCATTATTACGTTGATTTCCCATATTGTTTCAGACATAGTTTAGGAGCTTAAAAAGCGGGAGTGCGTAGGTCTTACCCTGTGTGACCTCAGCAAGGTCTTCGACTGTGTCTCATATGAACTTCTGCTGCAGAAGCTTTTTAGATATGGAGTCAGAGTTTTTCACTGGATTTAATAACCTCCTATTTAACAAATCGAACACAGTACGTATGGCTTAACAATGAGGAGTTGAGAATGTGCGCTGTGATGAGTGGCGTCCCCGGTCTTGAGGCCTCTACCTTCATAGTGTACACACTGATCTGGATGGATTGCCAATGTTATTACCTGCGCGAAACAAAAGTTACTTTTTATGTCAGTCATCCCCGAGGTTTGTCTCACAGGCGCCAAACAGACTATCCGCATTATCGGAAGAAATTTATCGACGCCTGTCTGGGTTTTCCGTTCGTAATAGGGTAGCTAATCACCGTCACGGTTAGACTGTGGACGGGGAGCACGGTGTGCCGGTGTTTTATTCTGCATGTGTACATGTTCGTACTCCCCGATTTGTTTACTGCGCGAGGTCTTAAAAATCCGAAAAACGCTTCTTGCCACTGCGGATCTAAATGTGGGTTAGCTATAAGTGTACATCAATGAGTTGTTTACTTATATGCTTCCTGAGAAGGTTGTCTGCTATGCTGATGATACCTCAATAATTTCTAGAGCGCAATCACTTAAAAACTTGCAAATAAATAGAAATATCGCGTCCCTAAAAGCATGTTGCCTCTTATAATAAAGATATTGAGGACTGTAGTTAGTGATTCTGTTGTTTTGATCGTTTAGCATTCATTGTTTCAGTGTCACTTATCATATGGAGTTCATCTGTGGGGTAGTGCCTCAGATTCTGTGTTGATATTTAGGTTACAAATGAAGGTTGTTCATATGATTGCTGGTGCGGGCTATATAGACCACTGCAAGCCCCATTTCAAATCGCTTCAAATAATAACATTACCATCGTTATATTATATTATATATTACCGCCGAATGATTTGATCAGGCCCGCGACGAGACATTTTAAAAAATTTAATTTAATAAAATAATTTAACTTACACTACTTAATCAAACTTACGGAGCGAGCAAGCCGAGTGGCGGGGATTATCAAAGAGTGAGGCACAACAAAAGATTATTTCTTTTTAACTGTTCTACACTAGACGATTCTAGATCATTTCTTCATTTTGTCTATATGGTGGATGCACTGATCTCGATGGATTGCCAATGTTATAACCTGCGCGAAACAAAAGTTACATTTCATGGGCGAAAAAACCGGTTTGTGCGCAAGCCAGTTGAGGGTAAACGCACCCGGCACCAAACAAACTATCCGCATTATCGAAAAGAATTGTCGACGGCGTCCTGTTTTTCTGTTCAAAGTACGGTAGCTATTGAGCGTTACGGTCAGACCGCAGACGAAGGGTACGGGGTGCCGGTGTTTGTATTTTGCCACGGCTTTTAAGTGCGCATGTTTGTCCACCCACTGCGCGAGGTCGTAAAAATCCGAAAAATGCTTCGTGCCACTGCGGATCTAAATGTAGGTTATCTATGGGTGGATGGCTTGAGCTTTAGTTCAGTTCTATCTGTGCTACCGAAGTAATAACTTCTGACGAGCCAAAACCTAGCGAACTGCTCTAGTGCCGTCAATTTGCTTTGTGACTATCGCAAAAAATTATAAACACTACAACACTACTTTTAAACGCGGCTTGCGACCTATTTGCACACTAATGTTTGGCCCGCAACATGTGAAAGGTTGCCCATACCTGCTCTAGTGGCTGAGCAGGACTGGAGGGTTTGATGAGATTTTAAATATATTTGTTTTTTTTTAATGTAGTGTCTTATCGCATATTTTAATAAATATAAAGATTTATTTCTTTAATAAATATAAAGATTTGCTATTTCTGTTCTAACATACCGGTATGAAAACCAAACCGTCGCGTCGGTCATAGGCAAATCATGCATTGAATCCCTTCCACCAATTTTCTATGTATTCTCCTAAAACATTTTGAATTTGATGAGTCACATACAGCCTTTGTTGTTGCTTTACTGGCCGATATCCCAATACCTATTTGCTTAACCAGTATACAGGGTGTAATTTAATTGATAGCTAAAAATACAGGTTATAATTCCTTAGCTTATTTTAGGAATAAATGTTCATATAAACATATGTCCTAAATCTCTTAACTTTTGAGGTACGGAGTGTTAAAATTTAAAAAAAAAACAATTTTTTAATATCCTAATTAATCTTTACCCAATTTTGTTTTAATTTGGCACAATTATTAATGACATTAAGGGCGGGTTAATATATCACTAACTTAATTACATTTAATAAGTCCATAAGGAATATTTCCAAGAAAAAAACGGTACGCCACTAACTGATAAAAATACTTCTTTTATGTCTCTTAATTTTTTTCCGTGTCTTGTTTAGTTTAACAGAAAAAAATTCACTTAATTGCATATTTTTAGACCATAAAAGAAGCATTGCCGAATCTTATTCCTTTTAAAAATTAGGTCTTATAATTTTTAATTAGCAATTATGTAACAAAAATAATAAATACCTATTTAAATAAGGTTTATATCCAGTATAACCATTTTTACTAAAATAAGTGTTTTCGAATTTTTTGTTTTTTTGAAAACTTTAACGCCCTGTATCACAAAAGCTAAGACGTTTAGGACGTAAGTTTATATGAACTTTTCTTTCTGAAATAAGCTAAGGAATCATACCCTGTATTTTTAGCCATCAATTAAATTACACCCTGTATACTGTATGACGTGCTACAATCTAATCTATATTAGTCACTAATAGGCCCTCATGTACGGTAAAATATCGCGGAAACTCGGAAGTCCGGAATTACGTGACTACAATATCAAAATTTCATTGTTTTTCTGCGACCATAAATAAAGTGACAGATCCGGAAAAAAGTTGGAAATTTTAAACTTTTTTACGGAATTCGATTTTCTTGGTAATTTTGTGGTCATCAGGTATTATAGATAGCCGAATTCACATTAATAGGGTTGCCATACGTCCGTTTTTGTAACGGACAGTCCGTTATTTTGAAACCGTCCGTGTGTCCGGTCCGTTTCAGTCCTTTGTCCGTTATTTTTTATTATCCATATTATTTTGAACACTATCCATACAGAAAATAAATAATAATAATAATAATAATAAATTAACTTCTGACTTTCTGTATGATATATCTTAATATTATATTCTATGTGGCGTCATCTATGAGTATAAAGATGCGCTCTCACTGCTTTAGATCACCATCACCTCAGCTGACCACCGATTTGACCGTGCGAATTAAAAGCAAAGGGCGCGGCGCGCTCCTTTAGTCAGCATAAGAAAACCAGTAGGTTAAAGTTGGCTACTCTGGGATTGATGGGATTCCCCTAATTCCTAATATGAGTTTTTATTGTCTTGATGAAAGCTAAATAAAGGAAGGTTAGCTCAATATTTGCAGACAGAGAGTGTAATGTGCATTTAATTCCTTAATTTTAACTGCGATTTAAAAGGTGCTAAAAAATATAATATTCAGGTAAGGGTAAGGATAAAGACAGATTTTTGCTGAAATAATCTTAATTTTTTTAAAATCTTCCTATTATGTTTAGGTTAGGTAGCTTGGGTTTTAGATATTTTATTATTTATTTAGTATTAACTTTTTAGATTTAAAATTTAACAATGGGAAAACGCAAATGCAAATATTCTTCCGATTTAGAAAAAGACTTTTCCTTTATTAAAAGAGGGAAATTTGAGGAGATGGCCAGATGTACAACATGTAACATTGAATTCTCGATTGCACAAGGTGGCCGGCGTGACATAATTCAGCATAGCAAGACTATGAAGCACAAGAATATTTCTAGTGCGAAAAATATAAGCAAAGCTGTGACATCATTCTTCAAAAAGGTGGAACCTATACAGATGATGATTTAATTTGTGCAGCAAAAGAAGCAGGTTTTGCGTATCATAGTGCTCAGCATGATTTTACTTTTAACTCATCTACCTGTACCTCAAAACTAATTAATAATTTGTATGATCCCAAATTTTGTAGTGCCAAAACTAAAACTGAAGCAATTATAGTTAGTGTCATTGCTCCAGATATTTTTAATGAGTTTTTAAGTAACATACAACTTGCAAACTTTATTACTATAACTATTGATGCTTCAAATAGACTGGACAAAAAATTAGTTCCAATTATGGTTAGATATCTGTTTGAACACAAATTGCATACGAAATTATTAGAATTTCATGAATTGCCAGGCGAATCATCAGACATTTTGACTGATTATGTTTTTAAAACGTTAGACAAGTATAAATTAACAGAAAAAGTAATTTGTTTTTGTGCTGACAATACGAACACAAATTTTGGGGGGCCAAACGTAAGGGCACAGGAAATGTTTTTACTAAATTACAAAATAAATTAGGTCATAAATTGATAGGAATTGGATGTGCAGCACATATTGTGCATAACTGCATACAAAATGCTGTAAATAAACTTCCTCTTTTAGATATTGAATTTATTGTTGTAAAAATATTTAAATATTTTCTATTTACACAGTTAGAACGGAGAGACTGAAGGAATTCTGTGAATTTGCAGAGGTGGAATACAAAAAGTCCTTAGTCACTCCTTTACGAGATTCTTAAGTCTGCTTCCTGCAATTGACAGAATTCTGCAAATATTTGATGGCCTTAAATCTTTTTTTTATCCGAAGAAAATTGCCCTAACATTTTAAAACATTTCTTTGAAGATACCACAAATGAATTTTATTTATGTTTTATTCATGGTATACTGGAGCTTTTTAATCATACAGTTTTAAAAATGGAGGCAGAACAACCCACTGCAGTTGAAATTTATTCGTGGTACCAAGATCTCATAATAAAACTTGAAGAAAGGCAAAAACAAAGATTTGTGCCATTCTTGGCCCAGCAGTTTTTAAATAAAAATAAGGAACTTGATTCCCAAAAATTGCTTCTTGTAATTGATACTTTTTATCAAAACTGTTTGACATATCTGAGTTTATGGGAGCACAATTTTCAGGAAATAAAAAATTTTGATTTCTCACTATTAAATGGAGCTCTTGAATGGCCGTCCATAAACACTGCTGCAGGAATAATAAATAGTCAGTTTACGTTTACCAACAGGATACTAATTAACATTGACGATTTATTCGATGAAGTAACTCAAGTGAACAACATTTTGAGAAAAATCAAAGTAGAGTTGGATAAACTAGTTTCACCTGCAGAGAAATGGAAAGCCATTTTTGATGCATTAGATGCTACTAGCTTATTAAACATCAAAAAGATGGTGGAGTTTACGTTATGCCTACCGGGGACGTCGGCTGCGGTCGAAAGAATATTTTCTTTAATGAATAATATTTGGAGGCCAGAGAGAGGTAGGCTTGATGTTTCGACTGTAAAATCGTTAATTCAGATAAAAGTCAACTCAAATATGGACTGTCTATCCTTTTATAATAAAATAAGTATTTGTGTAGAGTTTCTACAAAAGGTTATATCATCTGAAAAGTATCATGGAAATGTGGAAACAGGTGAAACATCTGCTCAATGATCTTTAAATCAATTAGATTAGGGGTATACATTATAGATATAGTTTGGTTTTTGTTTTCATTTTTGTCGTTGTTCACTTCTTTTATTTTATTTACTGTTGTTTGGTGAAATAGTTATAATTTGTGTTGTATTACTATAGTTTTGTTTGTGTTGTTTATTTTTTGTATGTGTTTATGGTTTTTACTGTTCATAAATATACATTGTAGGTATATTATTTTTGACCTACTGTTTTACTCTTGGAAAATTAAAGGAATTGAAATCCTTTCAATTTTCATTTTCTAAGATTTTACTTATGACCAGAAAAGTATCCCCCTGTCGCGACGCCACCATCCAAAATAAAATAGAAGACGTCAAAAGCGTTTTTTTGTGGCCAAATGTTGACCTGGGCTGCCCGTCCGTTATTTTCTGAAAAAAATATGGCAACCCTAACATTAATGATCTAAATTTATGATTTTTACCTCTATAAACAGACTTTTTGAAAATTGCACTAATCCGCAGTTCCGAACGCAATTTTTGTTCACATGAGGACTAGGCATAAAACTTTGCGATTGTATTTTCTTAACATCATCTAGGTCACTAGATTAATTTGCGTCCAATCATGGCTACTTAGATACAGTAATAAAAATGGCTCCAAAAAATCAAGTTGGCTTAAAAACTTTTTAAAATGTCACATTCTTTCACGTAGAATTGTCTCAGGAATCCAAAAATGATTATATATATACAGGATGTCCAGTAACTCAACCGACAAACTCTAAGGGGTGATTCTACAATGAAATATAAGAAAAAAGCTTCATATGATCATATGTCCTAAACGTCGTAGTTTTTGAACTACGGTGTGTTCAAATTTTTTGATTTTTTTTTACGCTAGTTTTTATACCAATTAAGATATTTTTAAAAAATTTGGAAGACGTCTCCTTTGCATCAAAAGTTATTTTTTGACATACAAAAAACCTATTTTTTACCAGTGTCGTCGATAAGGGGTTTGGGGTAAATATTTTTTAAGAAAAAAAAATGATACGTCACTGCATTTTTATAAAATAAAAATATTTTTTGAATCCTCGTTTAGTTTAGAACAAATTTGATCTCTTGACTTTTTTGTTTTATGTACGGTTTTCGTATAAATAAATTGGCAATAGTCAAATTCCTATCCATTTAAAGAATAAATAACAAAGGTTATTTTTAGGCAAAAACCGTTCATCAAACAAAAAGTCAAGAGATCAAATTTGTTCTAAACTTAACGGGGACTGAAAAAATATTTTTATTTTGGAAAAATGCAGTGGCGTACCACTTTTTTCTTAAAAAATTTAACACCCCGTAGTTCAAAAACTACGACGTTTAGGACATATGTTCATATGAAGTTGTTTTATTATTTTTCATTGTAGAATCACTCATAAAAGTTGTACGGTGTTCCATTTAATAATATTTTTTTTTCTTTCAACTCCAAGTGATAGTCCATGTTGTTATGTTGAATTTAAATTGCACATTTATTTTTTAGTTCAAGTGTATCTACGCCTGCGCCTTTAATGTCCCTTATACTTAGGAAAATACATATATATATATTATACATAGATACGTTATTTTTCTAAACACATAACCCTATTAACATTTACGAATTTTTTGTTTATAATATGTTGTTTGTACGAAATTAATGAGTTTAAGTAATTTATTTGTATATTTTTGTGTCATAAATAAAGAGATTTCCTAGGAAGCGGCTCATATGGCAGTTTAAGGATGTATGTGTATATTGCTTTATTTTAAGATTGCCGTTTCATAGAAAACAGCTCACATCTATTGTTATTAATAAAAAATGTTTTTGAACTTCTGTAGTTATAATTTATTCAAAACACAACGTTTCAATAGGTAAGGATATCTAAACGTCTTCAGGTACAGTGTTTTGTTTTATTTAAATGAATTGGCAGAAAAAAACATTATATTTTAATGAAATTAGAACAATGGAAGTTTAATTTTTTTATAACATTTGAGCAAGAAAAATGTATTGTTATGTTACAATAATTGTTTAATTAAGTTAATAAAATTCTATTACATAGTTACGATTGTTAAGTTTCCTTTTTATTTGTTTATTTATATTTTAATTATATCCTTTAACTTTGTAACACCTGTATATAAAAATGCAATATCTGAAAAAGGTTTTTAATTAAAAAAATATGTTTACACTGTAAAAAGTGAACAATAAGCTGGAGGAATACTAATAACAATATCAGTATTGTAAAAAGTAAAAGCAGTGGCAACCATAAAATTACATTTCCACCACCTATTTTTTTTTTACTGTTTTATTTAAATTTACTAAAGCTAGTCCAAACTAATAAAAAATTATTTTAAGTATCCAGCAAATTTTCCAGATCTAAAGCCCATGGGATACTTCTTAACATACGCTTTTGCCAAAGGTTAAGAAATTATTGAATACCAAAAACTTTAGATCAATTTTAAAAAATTGCTTAAAACATATGTAACAAGCACCAATTAAAAACTAAAAGAAATGTGTAAAAAGTGAACAAGGATGCTTAAAACGACATCTTATTCTAAATAATTCGTTTAAGTTAAGTTTTAAACACCCTATTTTAAATACTAACCCTAAAAAATTAACTAAAAACTAATACTAAAAACTTTGGCAAATGTAAATTTTTTCATAATGAGGTTACTTAGAAATACTCAAAACTAATGAGAACAAATAATATGGGTAACGAACAACATATCAAATTAACTTATTTCTATGGTATTTTTTTAAACATAAGGCACCACAAGATAATTTGTCCATGGTATATTATCTGTACCATACTCCATAACGCAGCATATCATAGGTTACTTATTTTAAGTGTGGTTATGGCCTCCCTTAAGAATAATATAAAATGTACTCTACAAGTCTTCATAACCTAATGCTTTTGGCAAAGTGACAGCAGCTGGACCCGCAAAATGGTACCGAAAGGTAGGAAGTGATGGTTCTTCGGTAATGTTAAATTCCACTACAGGATACCCTCTTTCTGCTACTCGAGGAGCAAACTGAGCTGCAGGAAAAACCATTAAAGATGTTCCAATTACTAAGCATAAGTCACAGGTTTCGAAACAATCATCTGTGAGAAAAAATTTGGATGATTTAATTATTATTTATCTTTAGAGTTCATCTAGGGCTTACCAGACTTCTTCAAGAGTTCTGCATTTAAATTTTCACCAAACCAGACAATGTGAGGGCGAACTAATGCATTACACTGCTTGCATTGCGGAAGATCTGATATACTGATATTTGGAAGGTCTTCGTCCCTGGCAGCAGGGTCACTAATAAAATAAAGTAAATGTCCATTTATGTAAATCCTTTTAAAACTTCACAGTACTAAACTTACCCCCTGCCCCTCAAAGCTTCACAGATAGGTTGATCCATATTTTCTTGGATAATTCCACATTCTGTATTCGTACATTTCACCCTATTTAAAGAACCATGAAGTTCAATCACATTTTGAGAGCCTGCTCTTTGGTGTAAGCCATCTACGTTTTGGGTAACAATTTGGAATTGACGCCCCTTGGCTTTGCAGTCTTTTCAAACCTGGCTAAAGAAAGGTGGGCCTACAAAGGAAGGTTTAAAAAAAATCATGAACTACAAAAGTATTTGATAATATTTACTTTATTTGGCTCTGCACCAAAAGCAACACTTCTTCTATAGTGATAAAATTCCCATACTAAGCTAGGGTTACTGCGAAAACCACGAAGGCTAGCTAAATCAGCGGATCTGTGAGTCCTCCAAAACCCTCCAGCGCCCCTAAAAACTGGAATACCCGATTCAGCGGAAACCCCAGCTCCCGTTAAAGCGACGATGTTTTTAGAATTATCTAGGACTTTCTTAAAGCCAGCAAAGTCGTTTATTCTCCTAAGCGGCATTTTATGTAATTCAGTGTTTTAATTAGGGGATTCACACACCAGATTTATGACTTGTTTATATATAAAAATGATTAAGATTTGTGTTTGCAGGCGACTGATAAACTAGGAAACAGCAAAGTGACTGCACATAATTTAAGGGAGTTATTTGCAAATTGAAAAAGCTAAGACCGATAGAAAAAAAAACACCTTTTTCCAGTAAAAATCACTAATTCATAATCCAAACTTCTTAGAACAAAAAATATCGGGTAGTTCGGGCATAATTTGGCGCAAAGACGGCATATTTTGTCTGTACAGAGATTGGTACAGAGTGAGAGATCGGATAGTTACTGTTTCTTATTAAAAACACAAGCGTCTAGAGTTCGGCCACCGGCTTTTCCGTCCGATTA